>CAKAKR010060002.1:12986-139169 GCA_916700685.1 Adelosebastes latens
ATTTTACCCACAATATATAACAATTAAAATATGATGCATTATTATTCAGTGAACTCTCCAGCATCATATTAGAACTGAAAGCTCCACCTTGAACAGACGTTAAGTAAATTTAAGTACATTGTGCTGATAATACCTCTCTTTCACTCTTCACTTGAATTAAACATTTGAATGCAGGACTTTTACTGTGCGGTATTCATAGTTTTACTGTTAATAGTTTACTTTAGGAAAAAGGTTTAGAGTACACCTACTTCTTCTACCACTGCCAAAAAAACAGCATTCCCACTTAGGGAGGGTGAAAAGTAAAGCAAGAGAACGTTTGCCCTCGGGGCCCCCACATCACTAAATCCGCTTCCAGTTGGCTATTCGCTTGTGTCGACTCCAGGGAAGTGAAGAAGTGTTCGGTTGAAAAGTGAACGGCAGTCAATGAGCCGCGGCTGTTCGAAACGATTGCTTTGCTCCCGGTATTGCTGCTTGCAGCGTTGTCGGGGGCTCGTGTCCGCGTTGCCGGGGGCTCGTGCCCGTACGGAGCGCGGAGCCGCGGTTTTCCCGCTGTAGACGACATGCTCATTTCTGTCTGCAGAGCCCTGAAGCCCCTCCCCTGCTGCTGCACAGAGCGCTGTGTGCTTGTTTATTCAGTAATTTAATAATATTGAACATGTCGCATGTCCAAATTGCACCAAATTCGACACTGCACATTCTTGGGTCCCCAGCAATACACCCGCCAAGTGTTAAGTTGATCGGATGAACGGTTCTCGAGATATGTGAATAACACACGAAGGGACAGACAGACAGAGATGCCTTGCTTTATAGTTAGATTACAAAACCACACTTAGACACACCTTACATATACAAACAGAAAAACTGAGCTAACCAGTCATAGCACACAGAAGACTAAAGTATTCAGATATTTGTACAAGCACTTGTTCACGCACACATCTATTTATATCACCAAACTGTGAATTTAGGATTAATTAACTAGTCCACAACTATCTAATGGCTAGCTCTTATTCACACAAACACACAAACAAAACACTCACTCTGCTGCAGCTCCCGGTGCAAAGAAGTAGGCAAAGCTCTGAGCCAGCTGTGCTTCATTTTCTATGTAGTCATGGTGTAAAGGCTGGTCTGTGGGAGGCAGGCCAATCTTATTAAGCAATGATACTCCATCCACTATCAGGTCAACACAACCTCCAAAACCTGTGGATGAGGGAGAAGGACAGAGAAAGAAAGACAATGAGGGATAAATATGTGATAAAAACCAGGGCCAGAAGCAGGTATACAACTTAAAGTCTGGGGACGGCAAGAAGAAGAAGATAAAGAGATGGCCTCCAGGGGAAAATGACAGGAGAGGATTATGTATAACCCATTTTCCTTTAAACACTGCAGTCAAACTGAACAGTATAAAAAGAGCAAATAGAGGGGTAATGCCAGAGTGCAGCTTTAGTAAACTGAGCAGAGAGACATCCACTCAACATGCAGCGTCATTTTTTCTGCCACCGTGGCTGGTCAAATGGATGCAGTTTCAGCTGCAGGATCAAACTTCATCAACGCCCAGCTCTCATCGGCAAGTCTGAGCAAAGGCCAAAATGCTGTGAAACAACGCCAGATGGCTTACATGTGTAGGCAACCTGTTAGAGAAGCCAAAAGGCAAAAGTTTGTTCTCACATTTGAATGAGTTTTGAATATTTAACTCAGTCTGACAGTAGCACGACTCCAAGCTGCTTTGTTTGCAATTGCTTTTCAATGCTCTTATCCATTAGCCACAATTAGCTACAATTTTCTTCAGATAATTTGCTGTAAATAAAAAGAAAAAAGAAATACCTGTGTATATTTGGTCATATAGTCAGCACCAGTGGTGCATATTTATTGTGCTTTTGGTTGAAACTCAACAGCCCAGTATTTAGAATAGCAAGCCTTTATTTCTTTATATCTTTGCACAATGTATAACAAAATGTGTCACTGTGTTGTAGTGCTTAACTCCCAATTCAACACCTGAAGCACCTAAAAGCAATACATGAGGATTAGATCGAACAATCTGTGATCTGACTAGGCTTACATGTGATGTTATTATATCTAATAATAAATGCAACTGGTCCAACAGCACGGCTGAGCCTGTTGTTGAACTGGGTAAAGGTTGGACAGATAACGTGATCACTTCTGTTGTGTGTTTGTAACAAGACTCAAAGGACAAGATTTTAGGATTAGATCATGACAGTCAAGACATGGGTCATGCACGCTAATAATGTTGTTTGCTGAAACCAGTCTGAAGCGGTTTGTCTCACCTGACAAACCGCTTCAGACGGTTTCTGAAGCAGTTTGTGCTGTAGGTGAGGAATTCCACCTTTTAATACTGTTAATCTATCTACATCGGGCCCACAGTTACAATGCAAGACAGAGACCACACACTGCCAGTCGTGCTTTTTACTTGTGGCACATTTGGTACCATTCAATATTTTACCAAGCCTTTGATTAAGGTGTGGGTAATATGAGACTATAGAGCTGTTAACTTGCTGTCAACATACAAAAGCCACAACCAGGGCCTGATGATTGTTTTTAACTACAGCAACAGTAGTTAGTGTGTTCCTACAGTTCTGCTATCACTATTTAACCAGTATATTATAATATTAGACACACTGAGGCTATCATCTATACTAGTGACATAAGGCAGACATTAGTCACTATGGTTAAGTTAACCCACGGTCATGGTACAGATACTGGCACCACCTTTTTGCATACTTTGCCCCTCATCAGTTCTCTGTGGCATCCTGTTGGTTTAAGGAGGATCGCTACTCAGCACTGAACTGTGGACTGAGATCTAGCTAATGATTGTGCAATCATGGTCAATCACCCCCCCCTTTTTAAACTTCCTCTTTTCCTTCACCAAACTACTCTCCACTGTTTTGTTTGTTTGGCTTCAACATAAACATTAGCTCAGATCTAATTGATTTAACTTGGTCAGTCATTTGCAGACAAATCTTCTGCTATTCACATTCAAAAAAATGAATGTGTAACTTTGCTAGGTTCAGAGGTCAGTTTACAAAAACAAAAGTTCTTCCTGTAATGTCACTTTTTGTAATTTCCAATAGCCAAAAATTGTTTTAGGTGCCATGTTTCAGGACAGCATGGTTTCTATTCTGGCAGCAACATTTTATTGGAGTAATTTTGTTAGTGATATTGACTGGAAGAAAGTTTGGTCCTTACCGCAAAAGTTCCTTCTAACAAATCAGGTAAAAGAGGTGTCATTTAAGTTGAAGTTTTAGTTTCAAAAGTTAAAGAGTGACATATAGATGTAAATAGTTCCTTCTGCGAATCACATCCTGAAACTTGCTCATTTATTCTGGTCCTGTAAATTTACATATGAATTGTGTTAAGATGTCAATAATTTTATACTTGTTAACATTTTCTCAGATTTTGCACTGTACTATAGAAATATTATATTTGGCTGAATATGATTACAGTGACAAAGACAGTAATGCATTTTTTCTTATTAATCTAATTTTAATTCTCGCGAAGTTCCACATTCACAAGTGTAAATTTACCAAATAAAACCCTTATTTCTTTGTATTTATGAAAGAAATGGATCTTTATCTGTCAACAATTTCTTCCTCACAAAACAAGAAAGCAATGAAAACATGAATGTTTTTAAGTTTTTAAGTGAAATTATTGTCATACTCTCGCGTGGTCTTTTTTTATTATTATCATTATTATTATTTTTATTTTTATTTTTTTATGTTGGTTTTGTTTCATTTCTGTTGTCCTTTTATGTTTGTCACAGCTCTTTGTTTATGTTTTCGCTATGCTTCTTCTGTATGTAAATGTTTTTAATGTTTTATGCTGTTACTATGTATACTGTCATTTTTAAATAAATAAATAAATAAATAAAGAATAAATAAATAAATAAATAAATGTAGGTTAACGTACAAATACCAACATTAGCCAGGTCCAGTTATGGTTAGCATTCAACGTGTATTGATCTGTTTTGTTAGTGAGTGGGATCAATTCATGCATTTAAGGTTATTTAATCTGGAGCAGCTTTATAGATGCCATTAAAACCCGGACTTAATCGACTATTAACCCAGAAACCTCATAAGCCCCTAGATGATGCTAGCCAACGCTAGCTAGTTAGCTCACAGCACTCTCACTCACCGACAGCCACTCTCGGTCTGACGACGTTATTCATCCCGACTTTGCCCTCCGCCCGGAGCAGAGAGGACAGCACGGTGTCCAGCCGCTCGTCCAGGGTTTCATTAGGGGGTGCCCGGAACCAGAAGGCCAAAACAACCACAAACAGAGACACAACAGTGCCGTATTTCATCATCCACGGAGAGTTACCTCCTCCCTCCATCGCTCTCTGGCTGGATACTGAGCTGCGGTTGCTAAGGCAGGCAGTATAAATGAACGAGGCGTTTCCGCCCGTTACACCGGTTAAAGAGCCGTGCGTCTGTTTGTTTTGGGTGCCGGAGTGTCCCGGCTGTACCTTTAACTGGGCGGATACTGAGCAGACATTATTGCAGCTATTGAGTCAAAACATCCCACTTTGACTGTGTTTCAGCCTCTGTAAACAACAGTAAACAACTCTGCAAACAACTACTTTCTACTGTATATATTTTGTAAAGGAGGGCCTTTTTATTTGTGTTTTGTTTTTAACCAAGCACCGCCGTCCAGGTTGGATGATGGGTAGATGCCGGTGTACAAAACAAACAACTTTCCTTCTACTACGAAGGGGGAGTGTTTGTTTTTGCTGACAAGGCGGAAGTGGAAGCAAAACTTTTAAATATTTTAAAGGTCCCATATTATTTTTTTTGTGATAAATTTTGTATTGGTATTTAAGCATAATTATATAGTGTGGGGTTACAAATTGATAGATCACCAATAAAGTAAAAGAATATAATCACAAATGTCCATGTTCAAATCAATACAAAATTGGCAAGCAGCTACAGAAAAGGAAAAGAAAAACAAACAAACAAACAGGAAGAAGAAAAAAAACAAAAAAACACAAAAGGTAATTTAAATAAAAACTTCTGCGCCACCCTCCTCCCAGCCCCAAATCCCTCCCTTTGGGTCCCTCCCATCCCACCCACCCTGGACCTTGGGGACACAGAGAACAATTATATGAAGGATTTAATTGTAGTGATTGCTTGTTTCCAATGCGATATATTTTCTCTTTTTGTCAAGTGCATGTTTGCAGCCCAGTGGTCCATACCTGCTATATCTATGAAGGTATAGCAGGTATAGCACAAAGGATCATACTGTATTTTGTGTTTCTACTAGAACATGTTTACATGCTGTAATGTTAAAAAAAACTTTATTTTCCTCATACTGTCAGCCTGAATATACCTGTATTCACCCTCTTGTCTGAAACGCTCCGTTTTAGCGCATTTTGACAGAATTGCAACAGAATTGCGTTGCCAGGCAACAGCTTGTGTCCATATGTACTTCCTGTCAGCTGTTGACATTCACATACACTTCAACCAGGAATAAACTGGGACACATTTAGAATGTTTACGTTTAAAATTGTGTCAAGGGTCTAAATATTGTATATTTCATGACATCACGAATAGGCAGAAATCCTGACAGCTTGTTTCAAATGCACAGTTTCTGAATACGGGCTGTGTGTATTTCCCTGTGGATTGAGTGTTTTGATACTTTCACAGTATTTATATAGGACTTAAGCCTACTTTATAATAAAAAAACAGGAAAATCTCACTTTTTTTATAATATGGGGCCTTTAAAGTAGAAACCTGTAGAAACATTAAATGTTTGTTTCTAGTTGGTCTTGCTCACATAACAAAAACATTGGTAACTGTTTTAGATCGAATGTTTGTGACAAAACTACCACCCTTTTGCTGTAAATCAGGGTTATTACTTTGCTAATTGCTAACTTTGCTAATGTATATTGTGTGTTATTGCACACTTTGCTTATGTATATATTTCAGCTTTTTTTATGCTAGTGGTAGTAGTCTGGGATATTTATAGTGTATTCCAATATTCTATGGATATATATTTCTCCAGTGTTGAGATATATACATTTTATTTACTGTTCCAGTGCATTGCCTGGATAACCTGCTGCTGTAAAACAATTTCCCATTTTGGCATCAATAAAGTACATCTATCTATCTATTACCCTTTTTTGGATTAAAATTTGAGATGCAGCAGAAACCTACGACGTATATCAACTACCATCAGAATAGTTCTTACATCTACATGTGTATCCATTCATGGATCAGATCTTGACCCACATTTTCATGGTGAGTCAATCCCATCAGACGTGCAAATCAGTCAGATAAAATGCAAATTGATTTAAAATGCCAGCATGCGTATTCAAGAGTAACAACACCATATCGGGAACCAAATATTGTTTTTTTTATTTCAGAACAGTTATAAGTCAATATTTTGGTCGACACAGGCAGACAATAAAAATCATCCCATTATCAACCATATTAAAAAAAAAAAAATTCAATTTCTCATCCCATACTCAAAATTTAAAGACACTAACAGGCACAGATCACAATGAGTGCGTCCTAACATAATGGAGTGGTATTTGTGGCATTGAGGAATAATGTGGAGTAAAAATATGAAATATGAAAGCTGACTCATTCAAACAAACTGACCTTCTCTGCTGCATTAGGCAAAGTGTTGTAATTTCTTTCAATCATGGGCTGTATTGCTCCAAGACACTTTCCACCAGTGCAGAAATGTGACGACATGGGGAACAAATACAATTCTACAACAGTGACAATCAGCTTCAAATCACCTGAGACAAAATTAAATGCACGTACGTATCTTAAAAAACATTTTCCTCCTGTGCAACTTTTTGATTGACATTGCTCTAAGAGGTGAAGGAACAATACCTTAAACAGCTCATTCACAAAAAACACCTTCAATTCAACAATGCTGATTTGTACTCAGGCACATACTCCATCTGCTAATCCACCTAAATGAGGTGAAGGTTGCTCTTGAGGTTTTTTTTCTGTCTGCTGTCAAAAGAAAACCACATGCCATGTGTGCAAGGTGATCAGTGGGATTTATCTAAAAGGACTAAAAGCTGTTAAAAGAGTTCTAGAGCAGACAAGTTGAGTGTGCCGCCCTCTAGTGATTATGTAATGACACTGCAGCTCACAACCTGCAAGAGAGAAAAACACAGTCAGTCAGTAAGGCACAGACTACAAGCTACAGGCATACTTTTAAACTTTTGTTGAGGATTTCACAAAGACAGTAGCCTCTCAGACTCGAAATGGGAGCTACTGGGGTGATACAGGGTCAACAGTCAATTTAGAGCTATGAGGCTTGTGCACAAATACATCCATTCCAGTCTGGTTTATGATGTTACATTAGGGAGGTTGCAACAGAATGGCAGAGTTGTATTGTATTGGCACACAGTAAAGATGGGTTTGTTTGAGGCAATACATGTTGTTTTGTTGTCTTACCTTAGAAGTTATTTGGGAATCCCCGCCACAATCTCAGACTCAATACCACAGTGATCCGATCCACGCAGGAACTTAAAGAATCCTGAAGACCAGAAACAGACCAGTTCACACAAATTGAAAAAAGAATAGCATTGACCCAAAACCAGCAAGTGCATGTTTGTAAGTATCAAATATCTCCATATTCTAACTGGGAGAAAATGGATTTTTTACAACTGCTGACAGTATTTTTCTGTTTTATGGAGTGATACAAAGAGATATCCAAAATTCCCACCAAAAAGACTTTGACTGTAATATGTCAACAAAATGAAACAAGAACTTTGAACCTGGCTGTATCCAACATTCAAATTCAATATTATGTTCTGGAAATGTATGCAAATGAGCACAAATTTGATAAGATAATGTCTCATTTGCATATTTAAACATACATTTTCAGAAAACTTGTAATACAAAAAATAAATGTCTTGATGTAAGTAATCAACTGGGGAAGTTTCATGGTGATATCTACTGGTTACTTTTTTTTTTTTTTTTAACCCTATTCACCTGTGGTGTCCCGTTAAAAGTAGTAAAAGATGTGTCTCTGCTCACCGTTATCGCCCCAGTCAGTGTTCCAGGAGTTGGCACAGAGCCAGTAAGGAACACCATCCTCCTCTCCCCAGCCCAGGATCTTGATGGCGTGGCCACCCACAGCAGACCCTTCCACATGCTGATACACACCTGGAGACGAGAAAAAAAAAACAATGCAAGGAACACAACAGGAGGGTCAGCAAGAGTTTGAGTTCAAGTGCGTGAGAGAATGTCACAAACAACATTTTACAGAATCACTGCAATCAGCATTTACCATGCATTCAAAAGGTTGTGAGTGTAGAAGTACTCAGTATTCTGTGTGTTTATACTACATTTGTCTGTTAATGGTGCACGTGTTCTTACCAGACTTGTACAGCACAAAGTCTTCATAGACGGTAAAGGCTCCCTCTACTGGACCGTTCTTGTATAGCTCACTCTGAATCTGCGCCTCATCTGACAGCACGCTGTAAGACGATTTACCTGCAACAAACTTGGCGTTAGGATCCTGTTCTGGATGTGTGTGTGTGTGCATACACAGCTGTGTTCACCAAGATTAGGGTTAGGCTCATTTTAGGACATAAACATACTGCTTGTGGCACATACAAGAGTAATTAATGGGGCATGACTGCATACATTGATTAACAGTTTGTCTTTATCAAAGATCTAATAAATGCAGCAGTTAATGTATGCCTGTTAGTGATGGATTAATAACAACGTTTTGACAATTGATTCTAGATTTAATAATACCTAACTTGGCTGAGTAATCAACATTTCTAATTAAATTAACAAAAACATTTTTGTATGTATGCATTATGTTCTTACATATTTCAAGATAATAAATCATGCTTCAACTGAGTCTGTTTACTATTCAAATAATTACCATTTTGTTTTTCATAGTACATTTATCAACAGAACATTTAAATCACGTCAAAATATAATAAAATTAAATTTCTCCTTTTATATACCAAAAACTGCTGAGTATGCAGTAAGACACAGAGCTAACGTTAGCATGCTTAACTCTAATCCCTCCCAAACACTTGTTTATGAAGCATTTCTTTCTGCCTCTCTTACCAAAGTGCTTGTCCACTTTGTAGCCGGGAGTGTATCCAGGTTCACACTTCAAGACGCACTGGGGTGTGTCTCCACCCTCCCCAGAGCAGGAGGGTCTGCTGCCATTCACATGGTGTTCACAGGGGGGGATGGTGTAGGGCCGACAACCTGTAGACACAAAGCATAACACGAAGGTCAGAACTGTAGACACCACACACCCTTACCACTGTGAGAGTCTCAACACATAAAACTCACCAATGTGGGAGTCATAGAGACCTCCAGAGACCAGCCCCTCACTGGTCCAGAAGTCCCAGGCAGCTGAAGGGTAGCCACCATTACATCTAAAGAGAGACAAATAAAAAATACTTTAAAAATCCACTTTTACATGCAACCACTATGCACTCCCTGTCTCCGACTCCAAATGTTCACCCTGCAGTAGTAGTAGTACTGTATCTGCTGATGCCAAGAACTGATTCATTAATAGTGCTCGCTTTCAAATATGTATACCTCATTGACTATGTTTACATGCACACTAATATTCCACTATTATTCAGAATAGGAATATATTCTGAATATGATATGGGTCATGTAAACAGCATTTTCCATTTGGATATTCCGAATTAAGCTTTATTCTTAATGGAGCATTTTCCATTAAGACGTGGGATATGCCAATATTATTTCAGTTTAAAGAGCATTCTTTGGACATGTATACAGCGCATTCGGAATATGCGTTTCAATTTTTACCGCAGTTTGCAACACACAGCATCTTATCCGTTTACGGCTAACTTTATGCGTTTTACACAAACCAACTAGCCGACAGTTTTCAAGGCTGGGCTAGAGATACACGGCCAAAAGAAAACCCCTACATTTCTGGTCTGAAGATGAAACACACCTACTTTTAGACATTATTAAGACTTGAATATCAACGGGTTTTTGGATATGTGCAAATATCGCAACGCTGACCTTTTCAGGAAGGTGGTTGAACGAATGAAAGAGGAGGCTCTGTTTGCACACTCAAACAAGTTTGCCACCGGTAGAAACATTTGTTTATCAGATATGCACGGCTGCATGTAAACAGGAATATTAGTGGAATATTCATTTTCATTAGCCATGTAAACAGCTTAGTAGGAATATTGTTTGTTTTTTTCGGAATAAGGGCAAAAAACAGAATATTTTGTGCATGTAAACGTAGTCACTGTGTGGATCTTACTAGAATCATCTTTACGTAAGGTCACATTGAGGCAACTGTATTCATGTGGATCAGTCCTGTCACGGCGCGATCCACTTAATAGGGTCAGTTTTGGCGCCGATACTAATTCTGCGTATTGAATCGGTGCATTCCTATACATTATCAGATTTCTATCTTCTTATCAGATCATTCACTGGAGAAATTTCAAATCATATGGTTTGCTACTGAGCTCTGGATGATGGTCCATATACAGTAAGTCACTGCAATCATCTACTGGGGACAAGTAAAGCAGTGAAACTTTTCACACATTACTGCCTCTCACCCCATGCCACAGCTTTCGCAGCAGGAGAGCAGATCCTCTGAGGAGATCTCCACGCTGACCTTGGCATCACTGTGGATACACACGCGGTCGGAGATGGCCTCTGCAGCGCCAAACGCCTGTGGACAGAACAACCAAGACATGTCACAGACACATAAATACAATATGGGAGGAGTTTTTCTTTATCTGAATTATTGCGGGTTTCAGGATAGAGGGTGCTACTCTGCTGTATACAGTGTAAAAAAAAATCTCTAGATAATCTGTTCCTTCAACATAAAAAAAATATGAATCCTCAACCCCAGTTAAATTCAATTCAATTTTTCAATTCAATTTATTTTTGTATAACGTCAAATCATAACAGAAGTTATCTCAAGACGCCTATATATAGAGCAAGTTTTAGACCGAGCACAATAAATAAATGTGGTCATCTCTTGAATAGTGAGTTTTTATCTCACCCAGCAGGATCCACAGGAGCCCTGGTCTCTGATCTCCTTCAGAGTGGGACAGTTGGGCCACTGCTCTCTGGCGTCAAAGTTTTTAGGCAGCTTCAGGTCTCCAGCATACTGAACCCTGCAGAGGAAAACAGTGGTAAAGAGTCAAGAATTACTGTGCGCTACTACAACTATAGTGTAAGCAGACTTGATGTACTTTTCCATTTTGTAGTGGAGAGGTGGGGTGCCGAGTTTTGGTCACTGAAACCACTGCTTGTTTTTGTACATACAAATGTACACGGTGCATGTTTAATTTGGGGATGTACAACACAGCAAATACTCACTCTCACTGATATGTAAGCAAAACGGCTATTAATCTGTGTTTCACGAGTGAGACTCACATGACTGGCAGTTTAGGTCCCTTCAACATCGTACC
The DNA here is from genome assembly GCA_916700685.1 of Adelosebastes latens. Taxonomy (NCBI): domain Eukaryota; kingdom Metazoa; phylum Chordata; class Actinopteri; order Perciformes; family Sebastidae; genus Adelosebastes; species Adelosebastes latens. The sequence continues at coordinate 24,403 of CAKAKR010060002.1, forward strand.
GCAGAGTTTCTGGATGTAACTGTAGTCGACATTATGGAAGTTGTGACCAGCCTGCAGGAGAGGAGGGAGATTTAGTCAAATAGAACTACTTCCAAGGTAAGAACAACAAACCAACAAAAGCCTCACCTTCCAGGTAGTGTTGATCTTATTGATGTAGTTGACCATCTCACCGGACAGTGGTGGGAGGCGGGGTCTGGCCAGGCTCACCGACAAGCTGGCAGCCAATAACAGGAAAGCTGCACGCCACATTTTGCCTGAAAAATACAAAATGAAGAGGACAAGCTTGTTCGTTATTCACATTACAAATTATACTTGAGCAGCAATGGTAATTTCATTGCATAAATTCTGCTTAAAATCAATAAACATTACCATGATTTCAAGGACTGGGATGATACACCCATCTTCCAATTCGACACTATCACAATACTTGTGTGCTGATTCAACATGTATTGCTATTTTTAAGTATTGCGATTATACAAGAATTGTGATTCGATATTACGATTTATTGCGTTTTTTCTGTTAACTTCTTTAACACTAGACCACGGGGAAAAATTTAATCATACACTTCTAGGGACTTTTACTTTGGAAAATATCTAAATGAATACAGTAAAAATGTTTGATATTTTGCATGTATGTAGTCAGAGATGTCCTGAAGTCAAATATATCAGTCATTGTCAGTAATTATTTTCCAGCAACCCGAAATTGAAAGAATAAAGACATTTCCTTCACAAATGATTACACAACTGTAAATCTAACAAACACGGACCGTTTCAATTCCAGGCAAAATGTGTATTTGCATTTTTCTTAACTTTAAATGGTGAAGGCAGCAGGGATAACAATGTCTCACAAAAAAAGCTACAAACAAACATGCAGTCCTGAACCAAGTGATTTGATGAGTACATAAAGTAGTCTAGGTTGGAAATCTTAGCTACATCAGTAGGATAATGGAGCAGTTATGAAAACTATTGTGGAGAAAGTCTTCCACATTTGTAAAGCAATACAAGCCTGAAACAATGCAATGAAATGCTTAAACACACTTACATACACTGGTGAAACTTGAGTCCTGAAACTAGGCTGATAAAATAATAAAAAAAGGTCACAGCCGACTAGACGTCGTCACTCTGGTTGCAGCTACAAGTGTAACATGCACACCGAGTACACAGAGAGCAGACAAAACCTCTTATCCTCAGTCATGCTCATCAGAGATCTTTCCACTGGTTAAACACGCTGCGTCAGCAGGCGCACACACACACATACAGTAAACAGTCCTGCGATTTCAACCAATATCTTAGATTGCATAGCTTTTCAAGACTAGATGACTGGGTTTCAGTTCCCTCTTAAAAAGCGCAAATGTGAATATGTTCCCCTCATAGTTCCCCATGCGACAGGAAACACCACCCCACAAATGCAAATGTGTGTGCTCTTAAGTAATGTCCGAAATGGTCCAAGTGCGCTCTCAAATGGTACACGAGACCACTTCTCTAAGAGGTGAAATGCACCGATAAGAGTTGAGATCAGCTCCAGAAAAGAACCCATTAGAGATCATAATATAGCCTATTAAATAGAGGCATGGAGTGGGCTGAGGGTAAGCAGGATGCTCCAAGCCCAGCAAGATCAATACCAGAGCAGACATATGATAGGATGATGCAGCTTCAAACCCTTATAAAAAAAAAGGACGTTAGCCAATCTTTAAAACCTGAACAGCAAAAGTGGAGAACAAAAGCCTTTTGACAAATAAAAGACAGGAAATATTGATTCAAATATTCTGTTTCTATTTTAACAAGCTGTGTTTGTATTGTGTGTTCCAAGTAGGATTGGCAACAGACTGATTCAAATTAGTGTGTGTTTGCTAAACACAATTTAATAAGGGCTTGTGTAGGAGCTTAATAGACTTATACACCCCCTCAGTGCTTAATGTAGATTGGCACACTGCTACACAGATTTTCTCTGAAGAACAAGAACCTGTCTCATTAGTCATCTGTAAAATCAGCACACCTGTTCAGGCATGTCCTGTTTCTATTACCGAGAAAGCAGAAGAAGAGAATCCAATGAAAAACACCTCGAGTCCTTCAGAGGCAGTGAAGGACAGAGAAAAAATGAATTCCAGTGAAACTGGTTTGATATCACATGACTTGAGGCCAATGACACATCATGAGCAAAAAGTACACAGAGGGAAGTAAGAAAATTCCCCTTTACAGAATGACATCTCCACATAGCCACTATTCTTTCTTTCTCTAAAATCTAAACCAGGTTCTCGTGAGTACTCAACTTTCTTTAATACCACAAGCACCTGTCACATCAGACTATGTAATGCAAGAAAAGAGGACAGTAGTGAATTCATTAGAATTGTATTTTTCAAACACTAGTTTGTGGTTACAGTTGGTTGTAGAGAGACTTCAATGGGTCCTCCAGCTGTTGGAGGTAAATGGGTTACATTTTATTCTACTGCATGTGCTGTAAACAGCTTATATATGATTAATATGGATGTGAACCCTCTACTGTAGACGATGTGCAAGCTATTAACTAAAAATATAGAAAACCCAGACAAATTCACATTTGGGCCACTAGAAAAATTCAAATTACAAGACAAGTTTATTTCTTCAGTTTTTATGAGAAGTGGTTTAACCACACACAAACAAAAAAACTGCCTTTTAGCTGATACATTGATTTGGATGTGATTTGGGGAAGTGAACCTTCAACTTGCTGACCTGCCTGCAACAAATCAGTCTCATGTCAGTTACTTTCAACACTGTTATCATAGCAAGACTCGCAGAGGCTACATTAACTTGCTGAGTCACAGTTGTGTGCTGCTGTGAGGCCTTTCTTTGGCAGTGCTCTTGCATCTCCAAAATGTCAAATTCTCTGAAATAAAAACAGCCCTGCTTCTGACTTGATGCTAACCAACAGATCTTTAAAAGGTGAAGACGTTGTGAAAATGTTCCCCTACGTGGGAGGTCAAGACAGAAATGGGTGAGTCAGCGCCAAAGCCACAGAGACGGAACATGTAAGTTTCGCACCACTTCATTTATAAGTAGAACCAATGATCTTCACGTGATACGTCCTACAACACTGGGTTGAGTTGAGCAGGAGGAGACCTTCAAACAGCTACTCCATCTTCTCTTTATATTCTTATCTTGTTGGTTTTCACATCTACACCAAACAGGACGATGCTGATCGGTATTACAGTTTTTCTCAATCGCTTTGGCTCATTTTTTAAACAGTCTCAACTTCCTCCAAACTGTAAGTGCGATTGTCACAACTGTTTCATGGGACATCACATCTCTATTGCATGTCTGCAAAATGCAGTAACTCATCCAAAACACTTCATTCATGCTTCAAAACCTAGTTATTGTGTCAGTAAGTTGCCACCCAAAATGAGAAGTTGCTTTGTCATCGTGTGAGCCGTACTGGTCAAAATGATTAGATGTTTTATCACCGCAGCACTCAACCCTGAAATGTTTCTTCTTTTTGTTGACACTGACTGCTTACTGAAATACAGTATACCAGAGTGCCAGTTTTGACTAGCTGATTGTGTATCGCACTGAGCTGTTTAGATTCAAAATTCAACATTAGGTAAAAGTTTACTAGGAAAAGTCGATACTGTGGGTTACAATACTGTATACACAGAAACAGGATATGCACATTTGTGTATTCAAATGTATTTGTGTAGCAATGTGTTGCATGTTTTATAAATAGAATAAAATTCACCTTTGAGCTTTCATGTAAAGTCATACATTGAACAGAATATTTGCCACAAAATGATGCCAAAAGACAAACAAACCCTGCAACAATGAAAGAACCTGCAGTAGTTAAAAAAAAAAAAAAAAAACTAATTGTACCTCCTCACAGTAGTAACACCATATCATAGATATTCATGGAATATACATGTATGTCTGACAGATTTTGATAATTGAATGGATCATTTTGCATGTGATGGATCAAACGATGAAAGAAAGTTTAGTAGTTGTGAAGAGGAAGACGGTTTCACTGAGAGTCAACTCATCAGTTTTGATCGGCAGGACATGTACAAGTAGTCATTGTGCAAATTGTAGACAACTGTTTTGCACACATGTGCGAAAACACATGCAATTTGCTTGAATGAACGAGAAATTCAAATCTGTTGTGAACAACAAACTAATTGTTCAAATATTTTAAGTTATTGTTTTGAAAAAAACAAAAACTTTAATATTGTTTTCCCCACTGCGGGACTAATAAAGGAATATCTTATCTAATCTTAAGTTGGCACACAGTCTGACGAATCTTATCTGGTTGGTTTGTTTTCTGTTAGTCTACTGACAGATAAAAAATCATTTCCTTATTCATGGTCACAATGCTGACAGGAAGGGGAATCTGATGCTTGATTTACTAAATTGTTAAAAAAGGTCCATGGCAGTTTTGCTTGTGGTTGCAAATGTACAAACTTCTCTTTTTCATTCAGTCTTGTGAAGGGCTCATTGCATGGGTGGAATATGGTCTCAAAAAAGTACAAAATGCAAATCTCCCTCAAAAATAATCCAAGGCACACTGTAGTGTTTGAACAAAATTAAAATGCCTTTATTTTACATGGCAATAATTGTTTAAAATGACCAACGCGTTGGGACCAACATAGGTCTCTTCATCACCATATTCCACCCATGCAATGAGCCCTTCACAAGACTGAATGAGCCCAATACACCTGAAGGATCCAAAGAGCACCTGTATGTGATTACCACAGAGACCCAGCAGCGCTTCTACTCCATTGTCTTCGCTTTTTCTCTGTTTTTATTCCTTCCTTTGCACAGTCTGGACTGGAAAATGTGTTGTAGCAAAAGTGAATGTATGTAATTTTTACACAAAGACTAATCTATTCCAGTTCATTCAGCTTTACTGGCTCTGATCCCAGACATGTCTATAACTCTGTAAACGAGTCTCAGCCCCTCTCTGTTGGGAACATAAAGGCTGCCTCCATCTCTCACAAACACACATAGTTTCACTTTCTATTTCTCTGCTGTATCAATGTGACTGTATTGTGTTTCATATGCATTTTAACTTCAGGTTTTAAGTTCTTGTCTTTCTTTAATTAGGGAGGAGCTGCCTACACCAGATTGCACTCATCATTTAGATGTTTCCTAACCATTAATAATAAGTAAAGGTGTGGTTGGACTAATAATTAGTCCCAGCTGCTTTCAAACATCTCATCACCTCTTAAAGGCATACACAACAACCACCAATTGAGCTATGAAAACTGGACTAAACTGCTTTTTTTTGTACCAAATGATCCAAAAATATTAAACATATTTCTCTATTAGTTTATGTGAAGTGTAACAGCTTTAGCTATGTTAACCTGCTAACTCACCGTGTAAAAAATCAGTTCCTTACCTAACATCTGATAACAGGAAACTAACAAGCTGAGGACAAAAGCAACAAAGTAAATCATTTACCTGTAGCTCGTATAGCTCAGCTGTAGGTGTGATCTTTGTTGTTTTAAATCTTCAGCTCCAGGTGCCCCCTCTACAACTGTCCGACGGTCTGGTCAACAACAAGCTGTGATTGTGAAACGGTCCTCCTCCTGTATTTATCCTGGTGAGACCACGTGGTGAGCCGGTCACATGAGAGCAGCTCATGTGATCATGTAGGAGTCATCACACTCTTCACTCTTCCTTTTTCTGTTCCGCTTTGTGGGTGTCTTTGGTTTTTGTAATGTGTTCTGTTCTTTACAAGAAAATAGTGATCTGAATCTGGATCTAACTGGTTAAAAAACACTTAACGAGGAGAGAGTTGCTGCAGTGGCACAGTGAGGAGATCTGCACTACTTCAGTCTGACCTCTAGGTGCTGCTGAAACTCACCCTCTCTGACACCACTTTAAAGGTCCCATATCATGCTCATTTTAAGGTTCATACTTGTATTTTATGTTTTTACTAGAGCATTTTTACATGCTGTAATGTTAAAAAAAACTTTATTTTCCTTATACTGTCTGCCTGAATATACCTGTATTTACCCTCTGTCTGAAACGCTCCGTTTTAGTGCATTTCAACGGAATTGCTTACTTCCTGTCAGCTGATGTTATTCTGATACTCTGCAACAGGAAATAAACTGGGACACATTTAGAATGTTTATGTTTAAAACTGTGTGATGATCTATATATTGTATATTTGTGACCTCACAAATGGACAAAAATCCTAACGGCTTGTTTCAAACACACAATTTCTGAATACGGGCTGTGTGTATTTCTCCGTATATTGAGCGTTTTGATAGTTTAACAGTATTTATATAGCACTTAAACCTGTTTTATAATATAAAAGACCTGAAAATCTCACTTTTTACAATATGGGACCTTTAACTTCAAATACAATCTGTGACATCTATTGAAAACAAAAATGTTTTGTATATTTATTTTGTAGGAAAAGCCTGCAATCCATGTATTTGTTTTTATTATTTACTTTTCTCTCATTATCATTGAAATGGATATAATGTTTTATTAAATTCATATCAAAGTCTGTTGTCTGTATTGCTATTTTGTCTTTCATCTCACTCTCATCATGATGAGGAGAGAAATAGCACTGTAATTGTCATACTTGCCAACCCTTTTCCCGGGAGACTCCCGTTTTTCATGGCCCTCTCCCGGTCTCCTCCCGGGGTCACAGTTCTCCCGTATTTCTCCTGATGTATGACAAATTTTCACAACTTTTATTTTTCCTTTTTGATTATCTCAACCTGTTTCTGGCACTGTACAGCGTGTATAAGCCCTACTGTTTCCACCTGGACAACAATACAGCTACACCTAATGTTGTTTACTGGCAGAAGAGAACTGCTCGCTAAATAAATAAATGAATGAATGAATAAAAACTGATGAATAGCCTATTAGTTTATATCAGAGGGATACATTATTCTGTATTCTTTCCTGAGAATTAAAAGTTAAATTAAAAGTATTTAAGATTAAAAATGCTGTTGCAAAGTTAAAAGTCACCAAAATGCAGGAAACAAATTCTCTGAAACTCACATTAAATTTGTAAAAATGAAATGTAATTGTAAATGCAGAGAGGTATCAAAATTTGGAATTTGAAAGTGTCATGGACGGATTATGAGACAGCAAACCATAGGTACTGTTTCTACCAGTTGTGTTTTGTGGGAACATTTTGAACAAAAATATAATTAAAAGAAACATCAGATCAGATTTGGTATTGGCAAATACTAGTATCAGATCAGGAGTAAAATAGTGTGATCAGGACTTCCCCTTTTTGACTGAGCCACTGTCCAATGAGAAATGATTAAATTACCTTTAAATTATCTAGAAAAGGTCATCATCACATCCTAGTTATTGATGATTGGCTTTTGTCAGTCTAAAGTGCTTCATATTTGTTTCTGGGCTTTAATGTCTCTAAAACACCTCGACACAACTCCAGGTCAAAGGTCATTTGTTATTTATCTCATTAAGACATTTTGCTATAAAAGGTTGTTCTAATGATATTTTCTGACATAAAGTTGAACAAGTCAACTGACAAGAGATTACTCAGTGACATTAAGCATAATGCGGATGACTTTTATTTTTGTTAATGCATGACATGCATTTAGAGAAGTAACTTGTGATTTGTAACTGTTTTTTTTTTTTTTGGTGTTCAAGCGGTATTGTGCTGTGGATCACTGACCACAGAGAACATGATGATCATCCAGCAGCTTTCTCTTCCTTTTATGAGTCTGTCATCTGACTTTCAAAATGATGAGATGGGTAAAGTACTGTATGTGCAACAGACCAACATTAATGATTGTTAACCAAAAAAGTTGCATAAGAGCAGATCCTCATTTGAAAGTAAAGCATGAGTGACCAACAACAGTCTCTCTCTTAACCAGGCGAACGAACCATTATAAATATATAAATTAATCAGTATATTTATATTGATTTATTATTGCAAATATAGTTTTAAAGCTTATAGCCTTTTATGGTTTTTATCTTTGTGATTAATAATATTTTTTTTCTTTCTTCTTCCTATTGTGGGTGTATTTGAGCTGCTGCATACAATTTCCCTTGCAGGGATAAATAAAGTTGCATTGGATTGAATTGATTAAAGCACAAGCTTTTTATCAGCTAAAATAATAAGAGCTTTAAGGTGATTTGTGCTTTATTACCTAATTGTGGTTCAAGGTTCAAGACGGTTCAAGATTATTTCAGCTAATGTTATGCTGACATGTTGCAAGTTTCTATTAATGTTTAACTAGCATTACCGCCTCGCGGTTGTATGCCTCCGCCAGTCAAGTTGCAGTTTAAACCCATGTCTGTCCAAAATGTCATCACTTCATCATTTCATCCTATTAGAGATTTGTGTGAAATTGTCATAATCAGCATATGAACTCTCGAGTTACGACCAATAACTTATTTTGTGAGGTCACAGTGACCTTTGACCAAAATTTGAAGAAATTCCCTCCAGGCGTTCCTAAGATATTACGTTCACGAGGGGACCGGACAGACAGACAACCCAACGGAATGTTGGTTAATGTCCCAGGTAGCCTTAACAGGTTCATCAAAGCCCTGTAATAATGTAAACAATACAGTATGTTAACTGTGACTATGCTCGATTTAAGATGTATTTATTACTGTATCATTTACACTGTGATTATGCGTTTCCACCTATCTGTGTCTAAAGCTCACTGACTGTATTGTGAATCAAGGATGATCAATAAAGCTTTGATCATGACTAATGACTTTATTTTGTCACATCAATAGCACAGCAATTGACTCACTACCACCAACCACAGCTGCTCTGTGGAAATCCTTGCAGAGACGAGGTGACGCATGTTGATAAATGGAGGCCGTCCAGTGACAAAGTGACGTTACGCTCAATCAGCAAACTAATTTCAGTCTGTTAATGAAACAATTCACATGTGAAACTTCAGCACAAAACCTTCACACACTGCACCGTGGCTGCCCACACATTTCATAACAGTACATGTGACCAAATATAAAAGAAGGACATTTTTAAAAAATACAAAATGAGACAAATTAGAAACACAAGTGAAGATTATTACACACACCTGGTACACAAAGCAAAGCATATTGTTCTAATATAAAGACACATATATAAGACAAGCAAGGCAAAGCGCTGATTCATGATGATCAAGCCAAGGCATCGTTGCCATCTAAAGCGTGTTTATACAAGATATTTTTGAATTAGTGCACTAAGATACATTTTATTAGCTGGCTTATTGCTTTTGCGTACACATACATTCTAGCATGTGTGTTAACTATTGTAATGTGTCTGTGTGCATGTGTGTCTAGTTACAGTAGGTGCTTTCTACAATTGTCTGGATGAACGAGTAACATGCAGTGACTCCTTTATCTAGCTATCAGCAGGTATATGGAAAACAGTTTGACACAGTTGTTTTTCTCTACTTTGTTCCATTAACGCCAATTTATATTCTCAGAGTGCTGCCCATGTTTTATCAACAAACATTTTACTGCTCATTACAGATATAGACCTTATTTTATAGTTATTATATTTGTTTAGATAGAAAGAACGTAAAATAATATAGCATATTTAAATAGAAGATACATGGAAGACTGATATTGTTAATTCTGTGATTACAATCAGATTTCACATATTGAAATAAATAATATTCATAACATTACATAATACTGGCATTGACCGAACTTGAATCTCGTAGCAGCACATTATAGCCACTGGGTATTACCCAGGATTTACCTTTATGCAACATTTCTATGCCCCTTTCCTTGCTTCCCTTCTTCTGGTAGCTACAATATCACAAATGTTTTATACAGTTAAACAAAGGTGTTTTCAGTCATACAGTGAGCAAGTACATTTTCTCACTGCAACATAAAAAGATAATAAAATCAGTTTTGTCACTTGGAAATTCAGTTTTACTGAGGTAGGAGGTTCAACTAAACTAAAGGATAGGCGGAAGGACGAAGCGTATTTGTGAGTATAGTGAGCTTTACAAAAGAATACCGAAGACATTTAGAGTTATAGCTATTCATTAAGACTATGTCAACATTAGATTTCCTCCTTTATGTTTACTGATATGGATTGTCTGCATCTGAAAAAGTTTTTTCTTGTTTAACACAAAACTGAATGGCAACAATTTCCTGTACAGGAATTATAACTTGATATTGCCAGTTTTAAAAGAGCAGCTGGTTTCAGGCATAACTTGTGCACATAGTCACCTTTGATGACATTGTATTTCACAAGTACATGTGCCGCCAACAGCCTGCTCACTGTGTGCTCTTCAATAAAACCAACGTGAATAAATGAACGTAAACAATCCAAGATAATGCTAAATAAATGCTAATAATTAGAGTATAAATTTAAAATTTAAATCACTTTGGGATCACAAGAATTTAGGGCACAAGCTTATAAATGTAATGCTTAATCAGAAAAAACCCAATAGGTAGTGAACTTCCATCCCTGCACACATACAGTATACAGGTCTGTCACTATAGCAACTCTCATAGCAACAGTGCACAGAACTGCTGTTACTGCGGTTCATTATCGTATATTATATCTTATCATCTTATCATCTTTCGTGCTCTTCCCTTCTTTCATCAACTGAAAAAATAAACAAAATGTGATTGTCATTGTCTGTTAGAGACAGGAACACACACTCATTAATTATGTCCTGCAGAAATTGTCTGTTTGTTGTACTTCATCTTTTCTTTGTCACCAAAATTGCCAGTTTAATTTCATCCCTTATTTGCAATTTCTTTGAAAGGGCCAAATGGGGGAAATTGCCTAATTATGGAAACGTTTATGTATTTATTTAGAGATTTAAAGCATTTCTGCAGGTCATGAACACATTTATAACAATCACATAAAATATACGTTTTTATATCAAATAGCAGATCATTAAAATAGTTAAAAACAAGCCATCAACAAATTAAAAAAAATATTAGACGAATAAAATGAAATGCATGTAACAACAGAAACATCATCTGATACTCCTTTGACATATTCTCATGTTATAATCATAGCGTAGTCTGCAGAATATCATGCTACTTTAGTTGGACCTTTTCTGCTGTAAAGTGCCGACTGAAATTATTGCAGTTACACTTGGCAAAGTAGGAAAGCAGAGTATATAATCTATAAAATGATTTTCCCTCAAACCTTTGCTTTTTGTCATTTGCTTATCTGATAGTTTCATGAAAATAAAGACATCAATTAACAGATTTGACTATCTTACAGTTCTGTTTCTTTGTATATGTCAGTAATGTGTGTAATGTAATGTACTGTACAGAGAGCGAGTAACTGATTGGATGAATAAGTGGCTTCCTTAAAACTGGACGGGATGGTCATCTTTTGTACAAAATAATAATAAGCTTTTGCAAGCATAACAACATCAAAGCATTTGAAGGTATGCTTGGACTTATTATTCTTTAACATTGGTTTCATTGTTTCAACAGTGTAAAGAAAAGAGACACTGGCGAGTGGCGTCACAAGAGATTCAGCATGTCTGGTGTTTGTAAACTGGTGGTTATTCTTCATTGAGATCCAACTTCCATTTACGCTTTGATTGTTTATGCTTTGTGATTTCATCACAGCATATAATTCCAAGTAATCTCAGCTGACTCCACTGCCTGAATAAGCCTTACCTGCATTAGGTTTTCTGCGTTTAGTTTCTAATGATTAAAAATTACCAAGTGTAAGGGTTTATCTAAATGAATGAAAGGGATGCCCGACATTAGCATTAGCACCTGTGAATTTATGTCTGTGTTTTCTTTTGATGAGTAACCAAGATGTAATTTCCTGTAAATAATGATCTGTAGTGTATAGTGATTTTTTTCATCAAATGGTTTTAAAGAACTGAAAAAATTCCCCAATTTGCAATGGCCGATTCCTTTGTATTGTACATCCATGTTTGTCACTGCTAACTCCTGTGGTGGCCTCTATAGGAAGCAGACAACCCCGTGCCTCGCCTCATAGACATGAATTTGCCAGACGCTTCCCTTTTCCGCCCTTTTTACAGTAGCATGCAAGGAGTTTCATACTATCACATCCTCCTCCCTGCAGGCACTCCAACCAACCAGGAGTTGCTAATGCAGCAATAAGGACCTGGTCCATCACCGACTTCCCTCTATAAACACTGTGAAATCTGCCTATTGGAACATACGGCAAGGTCAGAGGTACAACTATTAAGAATTGAGTCAATGTCCCTGCAGTGGTTGGCAACTGTGCTACCTATGCACCCTAATTTTCTGCATGTGTAACCTTTGTATCTGCATGTCAGGGGAAAAACATAAATAATAATGTATATTGTATATCCTTCTATGACTGATTCAAATGAACTCCCCACCAAACCTTCCCCAAGTTAGTTAATGAATGAATTCATGTATATCCTTAACTGCTAAACTAAAAAAGCCCACCCAGTTGTTCTTCCCCTTTACCCCCCATCCTCCTTACACCATTCTCTCTCTACTGCCCACAAACTGGACCATCTGTTTGCGAGCGTGGGAGATGACTGGAGTGAGTGGAACGATTGGAGTGCCGGGTGTGGTAGCACCAGGAGTCGAAGCACCAGGAGTCGAAGCACCAGGAGTTGAAGCAGCAGGTGTGATAGTTCCAGGCGTAGAAGCAGCAGCAGGGGTGGACGTACCAGGGCTCCCACCTGGGGTGGGGCCTGGTGTTGTACCAGGAGTGGCAGGGATGATAACAACATGGGTCGGACCTGGACTTTCAGCCCCAGCTCGAGGCTCCAGGCGTGGGGTGGACGTGATAAAACGAGCCTCCCTGATCCGGTAGGGACTTCTGTAGGTGGAGATGGGCGACAACTCGGAGCCCCAGCCAAGATAGCTCCCACTGGAGGGAGACTGTGCATCCGCGCTGAAGTACAGTGTGGTGCTGGACTCTCCAGTGAGCGATGGCTTTTTCTCCGGGGATGCAATCAGGAAGGGGGAATGTCGCTCAGGTGACCAGCCGGGAGTCTTGATGTCCAGGGAACCTACGGAGGACGACACTTCAGTCAGGGACGCAGCGTTGCTGTCAACGTGGCGGAGGCTGCCTGTTAGCCGCGGAGATGAAGGTGATGGTGAGCCGTAAGCAGCACTCTGAAACTCCTCGTCACCTTTGATAATGAAATCACATTGAATTAAAAATTGAATTATGTTTAAAACAGTACATATCTCCTACAGGTAAAACCATGCTTTAGGTACAATGATTGTATATAACATTAAAAAATGAAAAAAAAAGGGCAAAAAATACATGTGTTTGAATGCTTACTACAAATCTATATATATCAAAAATAAATTAACATCTATGCAACTCCTAGTATTAACATTTCAAAATTAAGATTGTAGGATTAGGTAAAGTAGCAATGGTATGTTCAGTGTGTGTATGCACCGACCAGAAAGTAGCATAGTTGTATATGTGTTGATGCATTAACACCTTTGTGCAACAGTAAATACCATTTCAACACTTTGTATGTGAATGAATACCTCAAATTACCAAACTTAAGGCGGCTATGATCAACATTTTTATATTACAGTAAGAATGGATCACGACTACATCTTTGTGAAAGGGGGCGCTGATAACTCACAGAAAATGATCAACATGTCTGTCTGGCCAACAACTTTACTGTTTTGATTCACTCTCACCACTCTCATAGAGTCGATTTCGGCTGCAGCAGCTTTCATTGAAAATGCTCTTACACTACCTGCTCAGCATTGACAATAGACGGACACAGTTAGCAACTAGATGGTGAACATAGTGGAGCATGGAGCAGATATTTCTCTCTGGCGGGGAGACTAAAAGTAGAGATGAAAGAGAGGGAATATTGGACTTGCATTAATCAAATGGATGCTAGTATTGCTCCATATTTGCTGGATGTGTAAATAGGTAAATGTCTGCTAACAAGTTGGCCATATCAGATTTATAAAGTAGCTTCTTTCTGCTGCCCCAAAGTGGCCAAACAAATCAGTTCTTTTAGGTTTAAAGTGTGATCTTGCAGACAGTATGATCAGAGATACCAGGAAAGAAACACAGACTGTCTGGGAACTCAAACAAAGCCATGTCAAAGGTCAACAATAAATGAAGCAGAACACCTCATCAAAATGTTCACTCCATGTTCTCTCCCTTAACAGATAAAAGTGGGAGATTTTGGGTGGTTCAGGTCATAATAAACATACTGTTTGCTGGTCTGCAATACAGCAGACACATAATCTGTTGTATTAACATTGTAAAATAAATACCACAAATTTATATTACTTTATTTTATATTTTATTCATGTCACATTTTATCTCTATATTTTAATATTTGTTTTGTTTTTTTGTTTTTTACTTGCGTGATTTTCTCTCCTTTTCTTTCTTTTTATACACTTAATTAGCACTGTTCGAGGGAGCCTGAGATCCCAGATTTTCATTACCAACAACTGCTTCTTGTGTATTCGATAACAGAGAACATGCCATTTCTGTGCTCACTGAGTGTGTGAGTGTGAGCACCAGCAGGGTTCAGTGTTTATCAGGCATCCAACCTTTCTCTGAGGGTTGAGCGCTGGACAAGTCTTCTCCAGACTCTTCAAAGATGACCTCCTGGACCGGGATGATCTCTGGAAAACTTCTAACATCATGGATTGTTGTTGGTGGAGCTTTTCTCACTGGTCTGGCTATGACACTGGAGGGAGCCGGCTGTGGTGGCTGGACCACCTCTTTCACCTGGAGACAAGACAGACAGCTGACAGACTGCAGACACATAAACTGAAAGTAGTAACCAACCTGGTGGCTGAGCATTCATTTTACACATGAACAAGAATCTTAAAGCCACAAATTTAAGTGATTATAAAAGCATCATTTAAAAAAATAGTCTAACGGCACAAGTTTTTGTTTGTATTTGTATTTGTCTCTATCTTCAAATCCTATACATAGTGGCTTCAAGTTTACATCTACTGTAGTCTTAGTTTATATTATTGGTTAGGGGGATAAATTAAACAAAGATTTTGCCTGTGGAGCCTGGGTGACCTGTGGTGGAGCAGGTTGAGGAGCTGGTTGACAGATCTGAGGAACCTGCGGCGGAATAAGTGGAGCCTGACAAATCACAGCACAAATAAGAGTAAGAAACCCTATTACAGTGAAAGACATCACACATTAGGCTGCATGCCAGGAAGGACAGGTTTAGGAAGCAGACATTCAGTCTCTCCATTATAACTAATGAAATGCATACTCTTTTAAAAGATCAAGTTGCAGGAAGTCTCGCTACTAAAACCAATAGCTCTTCTAAGCAGGACATTCAACAACAGGAACTTGACAAACCCGAGGGACATGAGGTTCATCAGGGGAGTGAACTTCTTCAGACAGACCCATCAGTCCAGCCAGTCCCCCCTCGCCATACGACGACCAGATCTTAGTTACATCCCCCGTCTTCATGGCCAGGCGAATCAGCAGCCAGTGGTGATGTTTCCAGCCCTCCCATTGGATAGGGAGATCCATGAGGGTCCCACCTCCTGCTTAGATTAACAACCATAGTCATCATGATAGATAGATAGATAGATAGATAGATAGATAGATAGATAGATAGATAGATAGATAGATAGATAGATAGATAGATAGATAGATCTTTAACAGACCAGACAGTGTTGCGTGGTGATTGAAAGTGGGTGTGACTTTCTCCTCCAATGACAGTGTAGATCCACGCTCTGTGCAGGCTCCACCGATCCCCCTGTGGCGAATACTCTGGAAAATCTCAAAGGACTTAGGGTGGAGGAAACGATAGTACAGCACCAACGCTATCACTCCTGGAGAGAGAGAGGGGGACAGGTGAATAGTAGGAAAACATGAAGGACTTGAAGTGTGTGTAAACATGTTTATAGAGCTAGGTTATTTAGCCATGCCAGCGGCAATTTTGTACAGAGATTCGTGTTCCCCGGAGGATGGAACCTAAAGATTTTGGTGATTCTCTGACTTTTTCTGTAGCTCCATCAGCAGGTTGAAATATCTCAACATCTACTGGATGGATTGCCTCAAAAGTTTGTACAGACTTTCATGGTTCCCTGAATAGGCATTATCAGTCGCTATAAGCACCATATATGTCGAAAGAAGGTATAAAATAATGCAAAAAATAGCTCACTGCCTATGAGCTAGCAACCGTAGTAATTATGACAGGAGCAGAAGCAGAATTCAGGCGTTGTAGTATAGACAGTGTGAAACTCTATGTAAGGTGGGTGTTGAGGGTGATGGATGGGACACAAAACACAGATTTCTGTTCACCTAGTAGGCCAGGGTTTGCATCCCGCGTGATACCAACAACATGTGATAGTCTTTGTGTTCACAAGCATTAAGTTTCGCTTTCTCTTTTGAAACGTAATTTTAAGCCAAAACACAATGTTTTTCCCTAAACCTCCCTAAAAAAGTTGTAATTATGTGCCTAACCTAAAGAAGCCTTTTTTGTTTGTGTTCAAAATGTAATATTTCATTCAGTTTTACATGTTAGAACATGTTGCTTTATCCGCTTTCACTTTTACAACGCAGTAGGTGTAGTGGGCCCATAATGACCCACATGTATGGTGCTTATAGCGACCCATAATGTCTATTTAATGGCCTGATAACAGTCGAATCGGGTGTAATCATCTGACTTCTAGCGCAACCATAAGGTTGACATTTATGGTTTCAAGTGAAATGTCTCCACTACTATTGGTTGCTATGAAATTTGGTGCAGACATTCATCTTCCCCTCAGGATGAACTGTTATAAGTTTGGTGATACCTTAATATTTCATCTAGCACCACCATCAGGTGAAACTCACATTTGTGTGAGCATGTTAGCATGCCCACATTAGCATTTAGCTCAAAGCACAGCTGTTTACTGCCACACAGAGCTGCTAGCATGTCTGTCGACTCTTAGTCTTGTTATACAGTGTAGCTGTGTGCAGAATAGCTACAGCATAGCTACAGTATACAGTGTGTGTCTCACCAATGAGGAAGCTGCAGAAGACTGCAGCTGGGATTCCCACAGTATGCCAGGACACCATGGTAAACAACCATGAGGAGGCCAGAAGAAGAAAAGCGTTCTCTAAGAACATGGCCTGAAAAAGAATGAACAGAAACATTTGAAATCCATATTGTCTCACAGTTAACTTTTATGCTTGCAGTTTTTTATTCAGCTTACTGTATCTAACTGTCATTCAACTATCAACTACTAAGCATTATCTCAGATATATGCCATTTGGTGGACACTTTTATGCAGTATACATGTTTTCAGTGCTTGTATGGGCTCATAACTTATCTCATGGCTGTAATGTGACTCATAGTTTCTCAAATTTACATTTTTTACATTACAATTCATTTGCAGAAGGGATTGGACTGTATATATTTACCTCATATTTTGTTGTTTTATCCAATGCAATGTTTTTTTTTTCTATTTTAAGGGTCTCAAATGTTGTGTGTCGGCGTTTCTGATTTTGTCAGTGGCCTTGCCCAAAAAGTGTGGCACACAGGCATGAACTGACTACAAACACACACATACCAGGTAGAAGCCAGCCATGCGGTATCTGGATTGACCGTACTTCACATTGAGGAAAAGGAAGATGTGAATGGCTCCCAGAATGAGGTTGAAGATTCTCCATCGACTAGTTGAACGTATGATGTCGCTCTGCTGAGACACCATCCAGAAAGTTGCGCCCAGCCAGTGCACACCTGACACACACACACACACATACACACGCACACACACACACACACAATTTATTAAATAGTTAACATTTAATACATAAACCCTAACCCTAATTCAGACAACCTGGGTATAGGAGGTGAACCATAACAGTGTGTCCTCAATGAGACTCACCCAACAATAGTTCTGCTGAAAAAAAACCCACACACCACTCACATCCTTATCCAGCAGAAAATGAACTTTGTCAGGTTGAAAAAAAATATGAGTTTGGGTATGAAGCCTTGGCATCCGGACTGACTTACCAATGACTCCCAGGATCCACTGTTTGAAGATACGTGTGAAGAGCATGAGAACGGCAAACCGAGATCCCAACATACTGACCTGCGGACAGAGAAAATATAGCTGTCACACAAACAAAGCCAAACACAGGAATATAAATATGCCACTCATTAAATTGAGCCTATTATACTGAGGGTGCATATTGTGCATAACGTTGTGAAATATACCCACCCTCCACAGAAGTCGACAGAGGATGGCAGCGGGGGTCATCTGTAGGTGTCCCGGTCTGATGAGTGAACAGGCTCTGGCATAGAGGACCAAGGCCCAGGCCAGAGATAACAAACACACCACGAAACACACCGAGGCTGGAGGGGAGAGGGAAGGAAGAAGGAGGCAAAGAGGAGAAGAAATGGGAATACTTTGATGCATTGTAATGCAATACTGTACTCCAAATACAAGTCTGCTGCACATGCACACTGGAAAATAGGTGGCAGAGAAATTGGATAGATTTAAAGCTGTACTATTATTTTTTTTGGCCACTTGGGGGCAGCAGAGCAATCTGAAAACAAAACATCTGACATATTATCACCTTATAAAGTTCTATATACACAAACGTGTTAGCAAACAGTTGCTCACTCCAAGCAGACACAGAGCAACACACAAAATTATACGTACTATTTCAGACCTAATCACCCTTCCACACATGCTTTCTACATTTCATTCTATTCAGTCTCACTGTACCTGGAGATTTGATTCCTATATCAGTGCAGATGAGCACATAGGTCTGCAGCAGCGTCTGAGGGAGGGTGACCACCAGGGCCTCAAACAGACGTAAGGCAGACGCATCAGCCTGCTGCATGATCTCACAATACACATCCTCGTCTGGCAGACACATGCACTCCCACAGCCTGTGGAGGACAGAGATGGATGAAGGGGAGGCAAATTGGGTCATAGATTGAAAGAGAAAGAACTAGATAGAAAAAGAAAATGCAACCATAAACATCATTATAGACATCATCATCAAACTTAACAACAAATGTTCAGTGTGTCAGACTTTTACTGTAAACTGTCCTTGTTCAACAAGTTTTAGAGTAAGATGCACATGCAGGTTGTCCCACCTTTTGAAGATACCAAGGTGCAGTATGTGTGTCCAGGTGAGAGACTTCCTGCGGATGCGTCCATCTGACAGGTACCACAGATAACTGAGCCACTGAGGACCCCAACCTGGCAAACATAGAATGAAACAAATATAAATAAAATATCTATCTGTCTCTCTGTCTGTCTAAGCAGAATCCTTCAATTCTCATTATTCTATCTGTCGCCCCCCACTTAAATATTTTTGTTGTAAACATAGATTGACATGTTGTTGTTGTTGTTGTTGTCTCACCTGGCAGCAGGAACAGTGCAGTGAAGCCAGCAAGATAGGCATAGCAGTAGTTGTGACCCGACCACAGATAGTACACAAAGCAATAGATCACTGGGGAAAGAGAGGAGGGAAACACACATGTACAGTATACTCAGTCCAAAAACACAAAGAGATGCTTCAATATACTGACCAGACTGGATTACTACAACACAAAATCATAAAAGCATTCACATCAATGGTTAATAATGATAATAGGTCAGATACGCTGTGTTTTTTTTTATTTGTGATCGGGATGTAAGCTGTTGCTGTCAGCTGAGTCTGCTGATGATGATGCTACTGTATAGAAAATTGTAATATGGTCTGAATCATAAAAACATACAGATTAACAGGTAAATCCCATCATGCATATTTGGACGAACCTCGCCTGGACAATAAAACAGATCAGCTTCATAAATCACATGCACAATGTCTCTGTAATATCACTGTAATATATACACACAGAGCCAAGTGTCTGTAACCAAGTGTAAATAACAGACTAGCAGTATTTTGTATGATGCTGTTTATATTGCAGTGCTTAGAATAGAAGTGTTTACATCAGGACAACAGCATTTCATCAGTGTGCAAGAGCAATTTATAATTTGTGAGCGCCCACACTTTTTTCCTATGACCTCTGTCCTGCATCCTATCTAAGGTTTAATGACATCGAGAGTGCTGCCTCCTCTCCTCACTAGCCAGACTCAAACACACAATTTCTGAATACGGGCTGTGTGTATTTCTCCGTATATAGAGTGTTTTGATAGTTTAACAGTATTTATATAGCACTTAAATCTGTTTTATAATATAAAAGACCTTAAAATCTCACTTTTTACAATATGGGACCTTTAACTTCAAATACAATCTGTGACATCTATTGAAAACAAAAATGTTTTGATATTTATTTATTTTTTTAGGAAAAGCCTGCAATCAATGTATTTGTTTTTATTATTTACTTTTCCCTCATTACTATTATCGGTTTTAACTTATATTTTTATTATTATCATTGAAATGGATATAATGGTTAATTAAATTCACACTGTAAACAATTGCTATTAATTTACAGCAGGATTTCAACAGTATTAACCTGTTATTGCTAAAAACAGTGCTTTACTGTTAATACAAAAGAAAACCTGTTAAATTACGCTCATAGGCCGTTTTTGAACTGAACTATAATGCATTCTTAAAAAACAGCACTTTACTGCTGATCAACTGTCTAAAGTATCATCAGTAACAGTTTCATGCAGTATTTTTTTAATTCTGGGACCTGATCTGCACATGTGAGGCTTGTACATTGTACATGATTGTAAAATCAGTGAATTAGCTCTGTTCTTCACTCACATGTTGTTATGGTTTGCATTCTGTGCTTGTAGCCAGCTATAGACAGACATTTTGGGAAGTGTCAACAAGTCTATTATAGCCTTTTTCCTAACAAGTGCCTTTAATTGTATTTAGTGTGACTATTCCTATGTCTGTAACCTGCTAAGTCTATTCATCTAGGCAAAAGATGTTTATTAAAATGTATGTAAAACATACAACCTAAATAGTGCATTAAAACAAATCAGTAAGATAATGTAAAAGAAAGGTGAAAAACAGCTATATAATGTATCTTTAAACAGTAAATTAACTGTAAAATACTGTAAAATTAATAAAGTTCAAACTGTATTTTTCATTAACAGTACAAAGCTGTAAATTTCAGCGACAGTATAATAATGTTAATTTTACAGTAACATAAAGGCAACCCTGCTGCCAGTTCTTTACTGTTATTTTACTGGGAAATTCTTAACAGTGCATATTTACTGCTCATTACAGATCTCTCCACATCCCAGCAGCCTGGCTGAGCTCTGCAGCCCTCCCTCCCTCAACAACATGTAATCTGAACCCTTTTTTAGCTGCCAAACAGGCGGGCTGTCCTGGCAGACTAGGCCTCATCATGGGGTATACGCCCATCCCCTCGTCCATTCATGCACCTCCAAAAAAAAGGCGCTTAAATCTGACAACATGGCTCCTCTGTTTTTATCCAGGAGAGATCTATATAGAAGCTAAAAAATGACACACAGCTGTTTAAAATGAGAAAACTCTGCAAAACTCTGGCATGAGTCTGCAGTTTTTGCTGCAGGATTTCATGCAGCATATAAAAATAGGAGAGGAGAGAGGCGCACTGGTGCTGACTGCAGAGTCTGACTCTATTATTCATGACAACACAATAAAAAGACAGCAGACTGAAGAGAAAACTATAATGTCCAACTTTCTATGTTGGATTATTGGAGAGTTTTACGCAAATAGACCAACATGACATCCCAAAATCCATCTGTCTCATCTACATCTCTCCTCCATCCTCTCCTGTGCATCCTCACACTGTGTGGCCAAAAAGGCACGCACCCACATGCACGCGCACGCCAATACAGTCAAATAACACACACAAACAGGGATGCGCGTGTTTGGACACATGATGCCACCACATTACCATCAACCAACACACATGATGCTGCACTCAGTTTCATTATTTGTGCGCAGGGTGTGTAAGTGCATGTGTGTGTGTGTGTGTCCCAGGTAAGACTCACGCGCCGTCCTCTCTGCAACGATGAGGAATGCGGTAAAGGCGAACACGCACACCTGACAGCACGGCATGCAGGCGCCTCCTCGGCTCGGAGTGGCTGAGTAGTCCCTCATAGCGGATGGAGAAGGTGGAGACACTTTTTACGGTTTACAGTGAGATAACAGTCGGTGAGTCTACAGGCCCGGTGTTGTTCTGGTCCCGGTCGGTCCAGCTGCTGCTGCAGCTCTGCTCTGTCTCCGTCCCAACGTCACCACCCGTCCCGTTAAAGAGATACAGCACTGGTGGTAGAGGACCTAGAACCAGACCAGCACCTGAGAGATGCTACTGTCAACTGATGCAACATTCATCAGTCATAAAGAGTTTGGTTTGCATTTAGTGTCTTATTATTAATTATGGATATTCAGGACTTTAATATGTTACTGCCTTATATAGCCTACTAGAGGAGTGTACTATAAGGACAGAATGGAACAAAATATGACTTTAAGCTACTTAATATAAAGCTGCAGTGGGTAGAAATGGAGCAAATATGATTCATCAATATATTTTTTTATTTATAATTTTTCTTCAAGATGACTATAACAAGGCCAAGCATAAAAAGTGGTATTTATAGATGCAAAATATGCATATTGTGTGTCTCAACTGACCTTAAACCTTAAAGCAGCAGTTGGTAGAAATGGAGCAAATATGATTCAAAAAAGTTATTTTTATAAAATGGTCAATATTTCCTGACAGTAGTGCATGAGACAGGTAATCTGAAAAAAAAATCACGTCCTCTGTGTCCTCAGGTGCTCCTAGTGTCATCTGCAAGGTTTCACAGACCGGAGGAAAACAACCAATCAGAGCCAGGCTGGAGTCTACCGTCTCTGAGCAGCTGTCTGCAGCACTGATCATATGAATCAATATTCTGTTACGTTAATGCCTATTTCTCTCCTCAAATGTTTTCAGAAACATCTTGTAGTGTACTGTTTAGCTGTAAAATGAGAAAGTTTGTGACCCGGAAGCCATGTTGAGATCAGCTGAGGAAATACCAAGCACCACCTACAAGCTGGAGAACAGCCAATAGGAACTCTCCCTCTCTGAAATGACCTGTGATTGGTCAAAGTCTCCCGTCACGAGCTAGATTTTTTAAAGCCTGAAAACAGAGCCATGAGGAGGTGCAGAAATCTAGTTATCTCACAGAACACTTGAATTACAATATGCTGAAAGGTTATTATGGAATGTTTGCCCAATGATGCCAAAAACTTTCTGCCTACTGAAGGTTTTAGTAACAGAATATGTATTTTTATGCTTATTGGACTTTGGGTCTATCACTCCGTTGTGAATTCCATTGTTGATGTACAACATTTACCTAAACAGAAAATAAGTTTTAGTAATCATAAAGATGCTCACAGCAAGTATGAACTTGTGAGATTGTAAACTTGATTTTGGACTGAAAAGAAAACTCCATGTTTGAAATGTTGCATTACAGATACAGTGTGTAGGATTTGGTGACATCTAGTGGTGTGGTTGCAGATTGCAACCTACTGAGTACCCCTCTACTCACTCCTCTCTTTCCAAGACTGCGGTAACGTGAGCCACCGTGTGTAAAACCGTGGTGACGCTGTTCACCTCACTCAGAGGCCATCCTTACCATAATAACACTACTTTAGGAGCAGCGGAAGTCAGACGGCGGCTGGCAGTACCACGGTTTTGCACTCTGCGGCTCACGTTACCGCAGTTTCACAAGCGTGTCGGAGACCTACGATGGCCTTCAGGTAACGTAAAAACGCTAAAGCCTCTCTCTAGAGCCAGTGTTTGGTTTGTCCATTCTGGGCTACTGTAGAAACATGGCAGAGCAACATGGTGGACTCCAAGAAGAGGACCCGCTCCCTATGCAGATATGGAGGGCTCATTCTAAGCTAACGAAAACACAACGATTTTTAGTTTCAGGTGATTTTACACTAATGAAAACATAGTTATGAATATTATACTCTACTGTACTATACTATATATACCCCTGAAATGCTACATACTGTTCCTTTAAAGCAATCATTTCATAATTTTTTTCCAGTTTTTCATGGCTATATCACAATTTGTCTATATCCCAACACTCCTGGTAGTCATTCTATTTAATGGACTTGTGGCATGTCACCTTGTGAACATTAGAGGGCTGAAGGAGCATTTTTCTGCCCTCAGCAGAAGAGTGTAGTTGAACTGAGTTAAATCCTGAAGATTAAAGTGACCAAACTGAGTTTTTAAGGGAAATATATAGTTCATAAATGGAAGCACCAGTGCTGAGCTTTAACTTATTCTTGATAAGGATAAAGTTACTGATTATAGTGTGGATAATTATGGTGCATATGATGATTAATGTGGTGGTTTAACTAATGAGTGATATATTATATATGTTACTGAGTCTCCACAAATAGTAGTATTACTACATGCATGCTTTTATCTTGGTTACTACAATTACTTATTCATCTATGTGTTATAATTGTAATGATCTGATTGAAAGTTGTCTTGTTGTCTTTTCATTTTCCTCCCTCCCTGTTGCTTTTGCTCTTTGCCGTTTGACATTATTTGGCTTTTCAAGCTGTATGTAAATATACTGAGACATGGTCTACAGAGTGGAGGGGCACATTATGAACACCAGGGGGAGTCTGACTCCAACAACTGATTATTCTCACGGATATACAGTAAATGATAGAGTTAACACAGGTCTTTGTCCATAACCGCAGAGAGCTGGCTTGCTTTGCGTCCAACGAACACAAATGGTCATGTTCGTGTGTGGAAAAGTCCACAATACTCTATGTGTTTTTGGCACTGACTTTGGCACTCTGTTTTGTATTATTTAACATTATCCTTGCCCTGCTACTCTCTGGCCTCTCTGCTGTGGGACCTGCCCGTGACCTTTGTGGCCTCAGTGCTCTGTGTAGTGCTGATCCTCGCTTTGGCACCAGTTCCCTGCCACACAGTAGACCTTTCCTTGGGTTTAGGGTAAGTTTTTGCCTCAACCTCTGAAAGGGACTGTGTATTCCTCTCACCTGAACTACAGATACCTTGTTATTGCTAGGTTATAATTGGTAAAAATTCAATTTTTAATGCTGTCAACAAGATCATTCCCTGGATATACGGTCTGTTCTGGGCTCCCACCACAGTCCATAATCTCTCCTCCCAGTGGATGAGACACATGTACAACACACCAAAAGAATGTGAGCCACCATATTTCATTTTAATACGAGACTTTACTCAATAATATGTACAGAAAACAGCTTTCATAAATTCCTGGAATGGAAGTTTATATATTTTTTTAGCTCATAACCACATGAGCCAAAGAAATAAAGGCAGCATGATCCTCTCAAACATGATGACCTGCTGTCTCATGCGCAACAACACCTGCAGCTGATAAGCCTCCAGCCTACAAATGCAACCAATTAACACACTTGTCAGGTTATACCTTACATATTTTATCAACCACCACAGCCATACTTCCTTTAAGTATTCTCTTTATCTGGGGATTAAAAGCACCAGTATGTGTAAATGTATCTTGGCATTGAGATAACGTCTCTCCCCATTTCATTCTTCTGTATCTTCTATTGTCTTCAATTTAGGTTCCAATTAGGAGCTGAGAAAAGTGCAACAACACAATAATATTTGAATCCATTCACTCAAGAACAGCTGCAGCAGCATTTCAGCGTCCACATTGCCTCCTGTTCCTTTTCTTTCCATGTTTCTCAAAAGCACCTGTTAAACATTTGAAAAGTTATAAAATCCCTTGTACGGTTTTCACTAACAGCAGTTACATATCGCAGTGTGCGCTCTGTACAGAGTCTGTAGGTCCGTTGTGTCTCTACTTTTCGGGGCACAATGTCATTCTTCTTCCAGACACTTCAGTGTCATCTTGTATTGGAGGACTGAGCCATCACAACTCATATGTTTCCTTGTTGTTTACAGAGTGGAGGCGACTGCTCCCGGCAGTACTGTCACTAATAGTTTGATCTGTAAGAGTCTCTTTGGTGCAGAGCAGACAGCACTCCCCATCTGATGGTTTAAGTTAATTTCATCCAGTGTTTTTTTTGTTTTTTTGTTTAGCTGTTTTATTCACCTTTCATCTATGTGCTCACCTGTCTATCTTCATGTCCTTCTGACTGTCTGCCTGTTAGATTATGCATCAGTAATATCTGTTGAGGCTCTGAGTGACTGTACTGATGTCTGGTTGTCCGTTCATCCAGATCTCTCGGAGAATCCGTTCTCGCTCTTCTAGCCTCTGGGCCCGATCCAGCTCTGATGATACACACACACACACACACACAGACAAGGATTAAAGCATGCCCCTACACTGTCCATCCACATAACCATCAAATTTCACATCACCGTTGAGAAGACTTTCTATTTTAAAGTATGTATGAGCATGTGTATTTCTGACAGCAGTGTTCAGAGTCTGTGAGTGAGTGTGTATAAATGTAAATTGACACATTATTAGGCAACATTCAAAAACACAGAAATGAAAACGCATTCTTTAAAACTGCCTCTCACAATGAGTCTATTTCATCTTTTAGGTGAATACCTGTATAAAACATTTTTACACAAAGATTCAAATTAAAACGTTATATTTTACTCACATTACAGTTTTAACTGTTCTGCAATGTTTGACTCTGCTTGTCTACTGTTTTCTAATCCATTTTTGACATAAGATCGCTACGATACCTGAGGACATGATCAAATATCTCTAAATTTATTCAGGCCAAACATTAAATGTGGACACTGATTGCAATTGACCAGTGGTGGAAGAAGTATTAAAGGTACAGTGTGAACGATTTGGCGACCTCTTGTAGTGTGGTTGCAGATTGCAACCAACTGAGTACCCCTCCGCTCACTCCTTCCTTTCCAAGACTTCGATAATGTGAGCTGCTAAGTGCAAAACCGTGGTAACGCTGTTCACCTCACTCAGAGGCCATCCTTACCATAATAACACTACTACAGGAGCAACGGAAGACAGACGGCGGCTGGCAGTACCACGGTTTTGCACTCTGCGGCTCACGTTACCGCAGTTTCACAAGTGTGTCGGAGAATTACGGTGGACTTCAGGTAACGTAAAAACGTGAAAGGCTCTCTCTAGAGTCAGTGTTTGGTTTAAGCAACATGGCGGACTCAAGGAAGAGGACCTGCTCCCTATGTAGACATGAAGGGCTCATTCTTACCTAACGAAAACACAACGACTCTCAGTT
This sequence comes from Adelosebastes latens, assembly GCA_916700685.1. NCBI lineage: Eukaryota > Metazoa > Chordata > Actinopteri > Perciformes > Sebastidae > Adelosebastes > Adelosebastes latens. The sequence continues at coordinate 51,424 of CAKAKR010060002.1, forward strand.
CCAGGTGATTATACATTAATGAAAACATAGTTATGAATATTATAAAATATGCTATAAAATCCTGATGTTCAAAGTAACTAGTAACTATAGGCCTATCTGTCAAATAAATGTAGTGGATAAAAAGTACAATATTTGCAACAGAAATGTAGAGAAGTAGAAGCATAATGTAACAAGAAATGGAAATACTCAAGTAAAGTTCAAATACCTTAAAATTTTACTTATATATAGTAGTTGAATAAATGTACTTAGTTACTTTCCATCTATGTATTTTTTTCAGTTTTTTACAGGTTCTCCGGCTTCGTCCCACAGTCCAAAGACATGCAGGTTAATTGTTGACTCTAAATTGCCCATAGGTGTGAATGTGAGCGTGAATGGTTGTTGGTCTCTAAGCGTCAGCCCTGTGATATTCCAGGATGTACCCCGCCTTCGCCCAATGTCAGCTGGGATCGGCTCCAGCCCCCCGCAACCCCGAATGGGATAAGCGGTTACAGATAATGGATGAATCTCTGTTGAGTTTTTTTTTTAAATGTAATGTATCCTCTCTGCTACCTGAGCACTGCTTGAGATGACGGCTGTTTTAAAGGTCTTGTTGATAACATTTTTGTGTAGACGAATATTTAAAAAAAGAAGAAAAAAACAAAACATCCACAGAGCTTTTAGAAAGGTGCCGAATAAAAGTAGGGCTTTTCCTGAAAAAAAATTATGATTGTGAATTAATCATTTAAAAAATGTTGGCGGGTCCAAAATGAGTGTTTTGTTTATCTCTGTGGAAGATATCTGTCGTTTGGTTTCAACTTCAAACATTGGCTTGTGAGCCAATAATAGTCATCTGTTAGTGTGGAAAAAAACAGATAAATGGCTGCCTGGCAACGACTTGTTGTGAAGTAAATGCAATGGAACGGGGCAGGTAGAGTTTGACATCTAGTGGCTGAATTTTATCAATGTATCAATAGCACCTTTAATGTTTGGATTTGATGGTCTTGATATGAGGCATGACTCTTCATCTGTATGTCACATGTGTGTGTCTGTGCGAGAGATACCCTCAGCTGATGTGAACATGGAGGCGTGCAGCAGAGCTCTCTCGAAGCGTCTTCGCCTCCGTGACGACAGGTCAGACGTGTCGTCCCAGTCCTCTGATTCACTGTCCCCAGCAGGCCCGGTCCCTCCGGAGGCAACCACAGCAGTGCTGTCTGGATTACTGTCAATGGGCTGATGGAGGGGACAGCTGTGATGGCGACGGTGATGATGCCTGTTCCTGTGGCGATGGTGAGGGTGCTTATTGTTGCCATAGTGACAGTCTGCTCGACAGTGAATCTGGAAGACGATGGCGCAGAGTGTGACAAGAAGGCCGACAGAGACACCGCCCAGAAACACCAAGGCTGTCCTCTCGGGTTGGTCTAAGAGAAAAATAAAAATAAATATTAAAAGTTTTTTCTTTCTCTTTCTCTGCTCTTTACATGACACTGTCATCCCTCACCTGTCCACTAGTCTACCTCGTGATCACACACAGTCACACATGGCCATTTTGCTGATTGGACCTACCTGCAATGAAGGTGTAAGCTGCCAGTATGTTGCTAAGCAATGCCATCTCCTGGGAGACCACCTCCATATTTGGGGTTGCTGACGTGGTAGCGCTCATGATATCACAGCTTATTGTATTCTCCTGCAGAGGTCAGTGGAGGTCATCCTTCATGACTCCCCTAGATTGTAGGTGTGAGGGGTGGAGGAGAGAGGACAGAAGTAAGAGATGATAGCGGGTTAGAAACGAGAAGAAAGGGAGAAGCATGAGGGACAGTTTTTTATCCTTCTCCTTAAAGGAACAGTGTGTAGCATTTCGGGGGACTTATTAGCAGAAATGGAATATAATATTCATAACTATGTTTTCATTAGTGTATAATCACCTGAAACTAAGAATCGTTGTGTTTTCGTTAGCTTAGAATGAGTCCTTCATATCTACATAGGGAGCGGGTCCTCTTCATGGAGTCCACCATGTTTCTACAGTAGCCCAGAACGGACAAACCAAACACTGGCTCTAGAGAGCCTTTCACGTTTTCACTTTACCTGAAGGCCACTGTAGTTCTCCGACACGCTTGTGAAACTGCGGTAACGTGAGCAGCAGAGTGCAAAACTGTGATACCTCCAGCCGCCGTCTGACTTCCGTTGCTCCTAAAGTAGTGTTATTATGGTAAGGATGGCCTCCGAGCGAGGCGAATGGCGTTACCACAGTTTTGCACTTGGCAGCTCATGTTACCGCAGTCTTGGAAAGGGAGGAATGAGCGGAGGGATACTCCTACACACTGTACCTTTAAGTTAAATTAATAATATATATATAGAGAATCTAAAAACGTGAATCTCACTTCTCTTCTACCTGTAGATCTCCACCCAAAGCATGAAAAAAAAGCATAATAATTGCTTTGCATTAACAGTGAGTTATGGAAACTTACCCTGTTTATAAGTCCTTACCACAGTAAGGGTTAATTTCTAGATTCTTAGACTAAAAAGTTAAACAAGTAATCACCTTGTATGATATAAAAAAATGATCTTTTATCTTTTTTGAAATGATAATGATCTTGTTACTCTCTAGAGGTTTTTGAAGCCCTGTGATCTGGGACTCACAGTCATTGTTACTCATGTGAACCACCCACGCTCATTAAAATGACTATGTTGAATTATTGAAGTGAGTTTTAAGAAATATGCTCTTGTAGAAAAAGTATCAACAATCATTTATATTTATCCAGAACTGGAACTTGTCTTGTTGGTGAGAAGACGAGTTACTTATAATATAATTATAGTACTTTGGAAACATGGATGCCTTATACCTTATTGTATACATCGTTTCTCACTTTCCCCCTCGATATAAACATGCATGAGCTGTTTGCCCGCAGGGTTGAGAAGAAAAGGCACATGCCAATATTTAAATTTAAGATTGCACACTTACAGAAAGTAATAAAGCAAGTATTCACACAAAAACACATACTTTGATACACTCATGTATGATACATTCACAGGTTTTGTTGTATCAGTATAGAACAAATACAGCGATAAACACACAAACAGGATTCTATGCAGGGGAAAATGACACCAAGTTAAAAAGACAAACTTGTGTGGAAATAGAGGGAAATGACAATGGTTGATTACAAAATGAGCTTTAAAGTACTTTTTGCACAGAATAGTAAAAAAAACTAAAAACAGAACTAAGATAAAGAAAGATGTCGGTGCACACACTGTAGAGTAATATACACCTTATTCTTGAACAATTTACATAAGATTTGAAAACTGTGTAACCTTAAACCCTTTTTCCTCCTGTGACACACATTTTGTAGTTCTTCTTGCACTGTGGGATGTTAACATTTAGACTCAAATCCCATTGTGCTATAGGGGTACACAGCTATGTCATTATTTGGCTTGTATGATATGAAGGATAAATAAGACCAGTCTCTGCATTATAAATAGGCCAACCCAAACAGTGACACATCGTCTTCTCCTTATAGCTACTCTCTCCCACAAGCATCAGGTACTAAGTGACCCATCCATTATAATCAGTAGTTAACACTGTGACCTCACAGTAACAAGGTACAAGTTCAGCTTCCTGCCATGACCTCCTGGCTGCATTGTGTGGATGTTGTATGTGAGATTAGACACTCTGAACTGCCCACACATGTAAATCATTTTACTTACGATAAATGTTGAGGCTACTAGTAGAACTAACTCAAGTAAAGGTAAAGTAGTTGGTCACCAGTGTGTCTCTGGGGAGAACCACTAGGTGGCAACCACCAGCCATCAGCCAACTTGCTCTCAGCAGGTTGTAAATATAATCACTCAGATCAACATGTAGCTGACCTTGCTGGTGGACACAAACCCATTTTACACAGACACACAGCACAGATGTGATGCTGCTGTCACAGACAAGCTGATGTCGTGGACTAAGCCAAGACAAATATCTTACCAGAGATTTTAACAACGCTACACACTGTTTAAAGGTGCTCTATACGATATCCGGAGCATTAATATAGCAGCAAACAGCTATTTGCTATGTAAAGATATAGAGGAGTAATGTCTACCTGAGCAGAGAATGAAGTCTCTCTCCCTCTGTGTGTGTTGTAATCTGAGCTTCTCTGTGCTTTGTTGACATGGCTCGACGGCTTTTAGTGCATGTTCGTTCATGTGAGCGTGTAAACTCTGTCTGACAGCTACGAGCCGTCGCCATGTTGAGAGCCATGTGGAGGCAATAGAAATGCTCCCAGTCTCACATTTAGCATCTTTAAGGGTTTTAAAGTTTTGCCCTGTAGTTTTTACCCATTTTCAAAGGTCTTAATGCTCAGTAAATGTAAATGTATCTTGTGGGCTCCAAAAAAAATTACACTTGAGGCATTGACTATGATTTGTTTTTCATTGTTTGGGCTGACTCCAGCACGTTGATTTCAAATGAAGTAGTCTGAGGTGAAACTGTTGACAAACAGTGTAAGACTTGTAGGCATTACCTTTTTGGGGGATATACTGTATATGAAAGGGGCTACAATCCAGAAAAATAAATTTGTAAAGTCATCACCAAGGTTTTAATATCAAGATACATATTTTAGCCATCTTGCCCAGCTCTCATTCAGCCGGACTGAGCTGAGAATGAGACGTGGATGTAATATGCAAACATTTGCCGTGGGCCTGGACGTGTTATGTTCTTGTTTCAGGGACAAGTATAGAGTATCAATCAGTGCCACATACCACACCATGTTTTATTGCCCACACTAATTTACAACACCAAGTTAAATGTAGAGTAGAGACAAATAGTTCTATACGGTATTGTGTTTAGACATGTAGCCCCACACCCAGACTGGAACTCCCCCATACACACCTTCAGTGTGTGTTAGTTATTGATGGCTCTGATACTAAATATACAGTATCGTTAGTTTGACAGGTCCAGACTGTCTGATGGTAGAGAGAGATCAGGAGGGGAAGTGGGTATAAAGAGCGTAACAGAGCTGAAGTCCTGGAAAGGATCCAGCCAGATCCTTCATCCTCTGAAAGGAGAGGAGGACCGGGAGGGAAACAAGGCGAGCAAGAGGAGACTCCACTGTGTCTGCATGTCTTTCTTAACCTCTTTCTAAACTGATCTGCTCAGATTAAGGGCTCCACGGTCTATCTGATCGTGTTTTTATCTTATGGATCGCTTTACTTCCCTGAGCGTTTCTTTACGCTTCAACTTACAAGTGTTCAATATTTCAAATACATCATGTTTTGAGGAGTTTGGCTCAATGGTCAGCTGCTGTTATATAAGTGATGATAACAGAAATAATCCTGACAATAAATCTGAGGGGGTTACAAGATGATTAACAAAAAAGAAAAACATATTCTATCACATAAAAATATGACATTTCTCTTGTATTTGCTTTTTACTTGTTATATACTAGGTCTTTTTCCATCTTCATACATCTAAAAATGCTCAAATTTAACAATCTGAGGTAAAAAATCTGTCTTTGGTTGAAATGTGAAAACTCTGACAGAGTATTGGACGTTGACTTTGCATAATGTGGTTTGACTGATTGAGTTATACTGCTCCAGAAATAAACCTGACTACATCAGCTTGTCCAGCAATTATAAAAAGCTCCCTCCTCTTGCAGTGGATAATGCAAATGAGCAACTATCACTCGTTGTAGCTACAGTCTTGTGTAATAAGATAAGGGTGTTTATTTTATCACCACTTATTCACCAACACTCATCCTGCAAACACTTACAATCCCCTTTGAGCATTTTGAAAGATAAATGAAAGTCTATGTCCTAAATTACTTTTATTCTCTTTATCTGCAAACACTTGAGTTAAGCAATATCTGCACGTATGAGTGACATTTTAAATCTGTGAACTCTGCCTGAAGCGTGACTCTATAATTACTCAGAACATTTGTGAAGCCCCATCGGCAGGACTGACATTCTTCAGTAACATGTCGTAATGTTCTCGTCTAAAACTTTTGAATCTCTTCTCCCAAATGAAATGAAGCTCTCTAGCCGTGAGCGTTAATCCTGTTATGAAAGTATAAACAGAGTGCAGAGGGGTTAAAAGGACGCAGTGACATTGGTTTTCTCTTTTTGTAGAGCTTTTTTAATTTCATGAACGTGTTATGATTTCCCCAGCTGACAGCTTTAAACACATATCATTACATGTGAATGCGTTCTGGGTGTTTATGAGTTTTTTATTCTCCATTAAACCTTTTATTAATGATTGCAAACAGGCCTAATCACTTTATGAAGACAGAACAGACTACATGACAAACAACTTTTAATGTCTATCATGAAAAAACAATCTTTAAAAAAGAAGTGAAGTCTAAAACTGAGCAGAAGTATAAAGAAGCCACAACCTGTGTGTAGTACTCGCGTGCTGTGAGGCTGTAAAGACATGGCAGACGTTTAAACTTGAACAAATAAAAAATAGATGATGCTCTCAGAGAAGATCAAACTGACCTAATTTTTGAGTATGTTTTCTGCTGTAAAAACTATAAAACAGACGGCAAAGCACTCTTGACCTGTTAGTAAAAACTGCACACTGAAGAACATTAATATGTGCCCAGTAAAATGCATTTATGTCTCTTTAGCATAAAAACACACCTCGGGCCTGTAATTATGTTACAAAACAGTCAAAAAGCAATGCATCAACACAGCAAGTGCAAGAAGAAACAACACGGCAACAGATCGCATGACATTGCGGTGAAACATAACACAAGCAAACACAACACAACCTCCGAGCAATTCTAAATCCACTGACTGTCAGGGTCATTTTGTGATATTGTGTGTAAATGCTGCAGGACGTGACTGCCCCTCTCTCTCCTGCTCTTACTCTCTCTTTCTGTCTTTTGGATTGGTCAATTTGGGTTACTGTTTGTTACGGCAAAAAGCATGTCACAAGTAATTCATAGTTTAGTATATTACCAGCATGCTTTTTCTATTTGGCATTTCATGAATCACGCCTTGTTTTTAAAAAATAGAATAAAAACGGCTTTGTTTTATAAAAGTAATGGCATCTATTCAACGAGTACGGGCAGAGAACACATGAAAAGAAAAAAATCAGTGTCTCAACAGGTAAGTGTAGTGAATTTACTATCAGGCAGCTGAACATCAGTTATGTAAAGACATTAGTATGAGACAGTTGGCCTGCAGCCAGCTCATTACAGCCACTCTGTCCAGCCGTCTAGACAACAGGAGCTGTTTACACTGATGATATATATATACGCATGAGAGGATTTTTTTTTGCAAAAGATATCTATTATTTATCAGATGAGAGTTAAAAAGTTAGATGAGAAGATGGATACCACTTTTGTGTCTGTACAGTAATGTAGCTACCATCAGTTAGCTTAGCATAGCTTAGCATAAAGACTGGAAACAGGGGGAAACCGCTAGCCTGGCTCTATCCAAAGGTAACAAATTCCAACACCTCTAAAGTTCACAATTAACGCATTATATCTCGTTTGTTTAACTGAAGTGTAAAAACTACTATTTGTCGGTTTAGGAGGGTTACGTGCCAAACTATAAAAAAAAGAGTATAGAAGCAAAGAGACGAAACTCCGGTGTTTTTTTTACAACAGCCGCCATTTTGGACTGAAATCGCTTATTATATTTAAATATTATATTGTTCAACACAGGCCATTTCTATAGAATATTACAATAGAATAGAAAAAAGTCAATTGTTCGTTCCATTGCAACAAAAGCGCCCAGCAGCAAAGCTACGCTTCCGCCATTTTGGACTGAAAGCGACTACCTGGACACCAGTAAAACGTCCGCCTAAAGAGAGCCATACAAAAGTAAAACAAAATTATTTCTATTCTACTGTATTGTCAAATTCCTACTGAAAATGGCCTGTGTTGAACTATAAAATATTATAAATATAATAAGCGTTTTCAGTCAAAAATGGTGGCAGCAGCTGTTGTGAAAAACAAACACCGGAGTTTCGTCTCTTTGCTTCTATACTCTTTGACATGTCAAGGCATGTTAATTATGGTCCCATTAGTGTGTCGCAGCCATCCCAGTGAGCCAGCATGCAAAATACCAGGACCCTGGCCCACCTAAATGGAACAGGGCCACAATTAATGTTACTGATTAGGGCTACACCTGTGTTGACCCTGCCTGGACATGTCAAAATTGCTGCTTTCTTGGTGCATATTGTGTCATCCAATGTGTTTGTTTCTGCTACATGACCAAAGTCTAGATCCAACATGCCAACAGAAAGTGCAAGATACTTTCTCTTCCTCCTATTTTTATAGACAGCTCTCACTTTTCCTCTCTGTGTCTGTGCAGTCTGGCCAAATTCTTATGTGGCACAATAGCTCTTTGTTTTTCTCCATGTGATTAAGAGGACTGTATGGTTCTTACGCCTGCTTCTGCTGAGCTCACGCTGTACACCAGCACACACACACACACACACACACACACACACACAGGAGACACACACATCATCCACGTGTGCTCATCACACTTTAAGCGTATTTCACCCTCTGTGTGTGTGTGTGTGTGTGTGTAATGCTAATGCAATGTGACACTGGCCTTTCCCTCTGCTGCTACAGCGTTAGTATCTAACATGACCTGCAGAGAGGAGACAGAGAGACACACTATGTACACAGAATTAGAAAATATAAAATAAGACAGAGAGTTAGAGCAGGTGAAAGTAAAGATAGTCGAGAGGGAGAAAGAGCAATGTGTGGAGGAAAAAGAAAGTGACTCCATACAACATATTACTCTTGACATCATCAACATCATCCACAAAGACAATAACATCAGCATCAACATGTGCAACTTTCACCTCATGCAAACACACTGTTTACACTTACATTTCATTAATGCCAAGATCCCATCTGTGGTGTGTTTACTCCTCTCCCATCCTCTCCTCTCCTCACCTCCACTCTCGTCTCCTCTTCCTCCTCCTCTCCTTCCTCCTCCTCTCTGCTCTGGTCCTCTCCTCTCTCTGCTCTGTACTCCTCTACTCTCTCCTCCCCTTTCCTCCCCTCTCCTATTATCTTCTCTCTGCTCTTTGCCTTTCCCTCAAAGAAGAAAAAAAAGAACACTAACAGTATAATTATATGAATAAATCTTCTTCTCCTCCCCCAGTTGTCAGATAGGCCCACGTACACAAGCCCTCCTCTCTTCTTCACTTTCTTACTTTGATATGAATTAAAATTTGCAGTCATTCTCCCCCTTCAGTTGTTCTTCTCTCTCTGATGCCGAGGCAGCAGGAGGGATGTTGCTCCGACTGTTTTGTAGAGTGGAGATTTCCGATATTCCATTTTAGTTTTTGCAGGTTATTTTCCAGACAGAGACAGAGGTCAGGTCCTCAGGGCAGAAATGTGACATGAAAGACCCCGACAAGTCGGCCAAATCCCTCTCCTCTCTCTGCCAAACGTCTGCATCCCTTTCTCTCTCTCTCGCTGTCTCACTCACACACACACACACACACACACACACACACACACACACACACACACACACACACACACACACACTTTAACAAGAACACACACACACACACACAGTCACACTCATGCACATACAGTAGTTGTAAATGCAGAATTGCTGCCTCTGCCTTCGTGGTCTCTTTCTTTCATGCAGAATGCTCAACAGCAGGAGGAGAGAGGAAAAAGAGAGAGGGAGGGGCAGAGTGACATAATGCCTCACAAAAACAAAAAATCACATGTGAAATTCAAATTTTGAAATCTGAAAATGAAAATGCATTTCACGTGTAATGCTGAAAAACCACATGTGCCTATATATGTAAATGTACCGCATGTGAAATATCTGAAAATCACACTTGCCTATACCATGTGAGTTTTTTATCAATTTATCACAAGAAATGAAATTTTCAATATGTGATAAACATGTAGTAATAGTAATAAAGTTTATATAGCATTTTTCAAAACTAGTGGTACAAAGTGTTTTGCACTCAGGAATAAAATCAACAATACAGAAACTAGTGAAACATAAGATAAAAAATCTAAAATGTGCAGGATTTATACCTTTTTGTGTGTGGTATGTGTGTTTTTATTATTATTATTTTTTTTATATATAGTTTTAGAGGCACGTTATTGTCTATGTTTCTTGCACTAAATGTCGTTGTACTTGTACAATGACAATAAAAATACATTCTATTCTATTCTATTTTTGTATGAATAGACAGAGGTGACAATGAATGCCAATGAATCAGAAAAAGAGACATAGAGTATTGTTATAACAATGGGAAGGTTCATTCAGCTGTGTTTGGGAATTCACATTCTTACTGCAAGTTCTCGTACATAGATGCCGTCTGCTGCTGCTGCTGTTGTTTGGACCTTATAAATAAACTGTATATGTAAATGTATATATGTGTGTATGTGTGTGCTTAACTGAATTTTATGGAAGTATGGGAATGACGTTTCAGAGCTATATCAACAATTTTCTAAAAATAACTTAATATCACATACCGTCTATGTAATATTTATCAGCCAACCTGTCATCTTGGCAGGTTATTTTCGTGCTGATGTTACACAACAGGAAACGCCTGAGAAAGTTCCTGCTGCTGGTTGGGCGCTGACAGAGTTATCCAGGGCAACAGCTCTCAACAGGTAGCCTATATGGAGAAAAAAAACTACCCAAACTTTTACTGCTTTTAGCCCCGTCAGCTTTGAATACAATGAAAGCAACTGGGTGAACTACCTGGGCGTTTTGTAGAGGTTATTAATTATCTATTTATACAATATTTAATATTACTCAAAAGCATTGTGATACTGGATGTGCTTTAGTCAGTCTGAAATCTCAGCACATTTTAGCCCACTTCTCTCAACAGATTACATAATTACTGGCAAGAGAACATTACAAGACATTACAGTTATTGCTTCAAGGTTGTTAAGGTCTTTATTCTGCCCTGCAACGGTAGAAAACACATCTTTCTTTTCTGGCCTCTACTCTGTGAGGGGGTTACTGTATCACAAATTAACAAGAAATAGTCCAATGTCATCTGCAAATAGTCTTCAAAATCCACCCCAAAATGTTCCATCTTCTTCCTCAGTCTTCTCATCATCATCCTTACTTCCCTTTCTCTCTTCATCTTCATCATCTACACTAGTTCTACTCTGTCGCTACCACATTGTAGGTATTTCCTATATATTATCCACCCCTATTTACAAACAATAAGGGCTCAGAATATATCACAAACATTTCTCAAACCCAATACCACTAAATTAAAGTCAACTGAACTGAACAAGATGTATTTTGATGTATTAGACTGTATTTGACAAACTGAGTATATTTGAAATACGCATCTGACCTTGGGAGAGGTGGAGCTCAGTGTCCAGGTGGGTGGGACTCAAACTGGAGGAAATGAATTTTATTTACAGCTTAAACAAGAGGCTATACAGTCACACTAGTGGCTCTTGTAACGTTGGGTGAAACCACAAGGAACTGGACTCAAACGCATGACACAGAGGGAGAGAGTAAGTTCCAAAAACAACAGTCTTTACTTTCCAGAAACAGGTACAGTTCATAGGAAGTCTGTCCATAAACAAGCAATATCCAAAAACGCTAGGATAAGGCAGAGTCACAGAAGGTACAGTCGAACACAACCTAGACCTAGGGACAGGACAGTCAGAAGGCACTTATCAGTGGATCTGAGTGTCCTTGATAAAAGATGTGGTTTTAAAAGGTCTGAGAAATAAGTTGGAGCTTGCCCAAATGGACAAAACAAAATAAATTATATATATATCAGTTTAGACCAACAAATCTTTGAGAAGATTACACTATAGATGAAAGTGAGGATGATAAAAACAAGCAACTTGTAAAGGAAAAACATTTAAAACTCAAAATATCCTTTGAGGCGAAATGTGATTAGAAAACCTAATTGACACCATCCCATCATTATCACGTCATCACCATCCTTACTGATAAATGCAAATAGATGTAAAAACCTTGTTCTACATCAGAATGCACAACACATGCACCACTTACCATCCATAATGCATCCATTTCTGCACCTCCTGCTCAGTGTGCTGAAATATTAACACTCTTTACTGTGAGCAGTGTGTTCTGTGAGGAATCGTTGTCAGTCATCTCTGAAACAACGAGGGACGGGAGTTGTGAGTTTCAGATGCTGGGTGGGAACACTGGACTGCATAACGGTACAGTCTTTGCTCCACTGGTATGCCATTTCATTATTCATGACCCAACGGCTGAACCTTCAGGTGAGTGTGGGCAGTCTCAGTTCAGGTCCATCAGAAAAATAAAACATCATGAGCTTCACCCAAATGAAGTGGTGAAATGTAAGTTAATGTATTTACTCAAGTACATTACTTACAGGATAAAGCTGGTAATATTCTATACTTTAATTTTCCCATTATCCCATGAAAAGACAAAAAACAAAGTGTTAGTTAATTACCTCCGCCAAGGCCGAAGGCCTAGGAAGGAGGTTATGTTTTCACTGGCGTTGGTTTGTTGGTTTGTTTGTTGGTTTGTTGGTTGTCCGTTACCAGGGTTACTCCAATAGTCCGAGATGGATTTGAATGAAATTTTCGAGAGGGGAGGGGTGTGGCACAATGAACAATCCATTAGATTTTGGTGGCGATCCGGATCATGATCCGGATTCAGGAATATTTTTAAGAATTCCGATCAGCCTGAGCATTACTTGGCTTTACTTATTTTGTTTCTGTCCAGTTTGAATGAAGTGTTTTACGATGCTCCGCTACGTACAGCTGATCTCAACATAAACAAAAATACACGTGGATGATGGCGCAAGCTGAACGGAGAGGGGGGGCGGAGGTCTGCGCTCTCCGAGTGCCATTCTAGTCTCTCAATACTTTCCGACTTGAAGACACTAATGCGCTGCTCTCCTTTGGAGGTGGACTCACCATTGTGTGACTTATTGTCTACACAAATGTAACCTGGTAGCTAATGTAATGATTCAGGGAGTTTTTTAAGAAATTTCAAAGAAGTTATTTGTTAATTATCATATATTTACCAGCAGACATGGAAATGTATTAAATAAATTACCAGCTATTGGGAAATAGCGGAATATAATTATTAAATAATGTTGATAATAAAGTAATTTTCGATACATTTTTTAGGTAAATATTGGGGTAATTTGGCAGTAATTAAAAAAGAAATTCAAATAGGTTACTTGCTTATTATCATCTAATTACCATGAAATTTGCGGACTTGTAAAATGAAGTGTTACCGTATTTTTTTTTTTATAGTTTTCATGTTAAAATAAATGATCACTCATAAATCATCATCCTAAAGGATCTTCCCTATAAATAAAGGTACGTTTAGAGGCAGACAGAAGACAGAAATAGCGAAGGGGGGTGACAGGTAGAGAGAACTAGTGAGTGAGATAAAGTATAAAAGAAAAGTGCAGTAAAGCAGAAGAAGAGAGTAGTTTAGAGGCAGAAGGAGAAAAAAATAAACACATGGAGACGGAGAAAGAGAGTATGGAGAGACGAAGAGAGAGAGAGTGACATGTGCATGGAGGATGAGTCTGAGAGGCCCTCAGTTCCACTAGACTCAGTCATGGGAATGATTTGATTTTCACCACATGAACAGCTGTCTTACGTAACACACACACACACACACACACACACACACACACACACACACACACACACACACACACACACACATACACAAAGAGGACTCAAAAATAATGAGAGGTCTGTGTTCTGGCCAAAAAACCTACACTGAGCAAAGGTGGCCCGTAGCAACGGAGAGAGAGAGTCCATATCAAAAGAAACTCACAGATGGGGTCATCTCTTCCTATTGTTAAATTACAAACAAAAAGAAAGTAAAACGCACCTAGGTTTCCTCATTTAACAGTTGGAACCATTAATATTCAGGATATAAAAAATAAAACGACTCTCATCAACACTGAATTATAATTTGAGCAGTGGTGGGAGAAGTGTTCAGATTCTACTTAAAGGTGCACTGCAAACAAACGTGGACGTGGAAATATCTGGCTCCTTAGCTGCTAAATGTTCCGCTTTCTTCACCAGCTAGCTGCTAACTGTGTCTGTCTGCTGTTCGGTGCCGGGCAGGTAGAGTGCAGTGGGTTAATTAGAGCTGAAAACAGCTGCCTGCTGTGTCCAAAAATGACTAAACCAAAACAGAAACAGTTGCAGGACCAAAACAAAAACAATGAGCTGAAAGATGCTAAAAGGCTCTGTAGAGCTGAAGAGCACTGCAAAGTCTGGCGATAACAGCGCTCTGTGGGTTTGTTGCTATGAGCGACCCCATTCAGATACAAGTAGTCATGTGATCCATTGTTTATATAAAAATATGGATCATAGCAGCTTTAAGATCACTGAGAAGATGACACGTTTATAATAGGGCTGTAGGATAATAGGAGGTTGTACTGGGCTCAGTTTTAAAGCTAGAGTGAAGATACTGGCATCATATAAAATGTATGAAACTAGAAAACCTAATGAATCCATCGGTACCAACCATGACATACTAGCTTGTCGAGAAGGAGGCTAAATTACGCTCCAAACTTGCACTAAATTTTTGCGAGGAAAAACTATCATGGTTATTTTCAAAGGGGTCCCTTGACCTCTGACCTCAAGATATGTGAATGAAAATGGGTTCTATGGGAACCCACGAGTCTCCCCTTTACAGACATGCCCACTTTATGATAATCACATGCAGTTTGGGGCAAGTCATAGTCAAGTCAGCACACTGACACACTCCAGCTGTTGTTGCCTGTTGGACTTGAGTTTGCCATGTTATGATTTGAGCATATTTTTTATGCTAAATGCAGTACCTGTGAGGGTTTCTGGACAATATTTGTCATTGTTTTGTGATGATAATTGATTTCCAGTAATAAATATATACATACATTTGCATAAAACAAGCATATTTACCCTCTCCCATGTTGATGAGTGTGAAATACTTGACAAATCTCCCTTTAAGGTACATTTTGAACAGATAAAAAATGTGATTAATTTGTTATTAATTGCGATTAGCTATGGACAATCATACAATTAATCGCGATTAAATATTTTAATCAATTGACAGCCCTAGTTTATAACTGACCAACACTTCCTTTGTACTGCGGGGCTGTTTGTCTGATTTTAGTCCGGTTTACTGTATTGACTAATGCCAATAGCCTGAACTTGGTTTATATATCTTGCTCGGATTTACTTTATATACCCTGATAATGATCAAAATGTGAGTGTGGTTATTCTAAAAACGGTAAATCAGAAATAGCAATATTTTCTTTCTGTCATTCATGGATTGCAATTATTTAAAATATTTGATTATGAGAGCATGTTAAAAGCTTTTCAGTATGTTAATTTAATATTAGGTCCACTTTACTAAATGTAAATGTTTGAGGGTTGATTTGTTTGTCCAGAGTTTATTTCTTGTGCTCCAAACCGGTATATTGTCTCCTGAGGGACTAGAGAGTTCACACTGACACTCAGCCAGCAGCACACATTCATACAGTATATTACTCACAGACGTACATGACCTTTACCCTGACTACACATATATAACACAGGCATGCAGACATCGCGGCAGGCGACTTTTTTTTTTTTTTAAGCTGTCTGCACGTATTCATCTCTTTACACAATTTCTAATTTTAGCTTTCCACTTAATGTACTAGGCAAAATAAATGAATGCAACACACGGCCACTTATTACAACTTTCACACTCTCATATTAAAAAAGACACATTCTGTCTTTTCACTGCTAGTATCTCTAAACGTGGTGCAGTGTTATATCGCTGCCACTTGCATCCTCTTAGCAGTGTGTTTACAGTGAGAATTTACTTTAACTTTACTTTTTATACTTTATTCTTGCAATCAGTCATGTAACCCCTATTACCTAACTTATTGTTTATATGTGGTTATTAGGATTTTTTTTGGCATCTAAAATTAAAAAAAAAGTAATTTTCATTTTCTATATATATACATACGTACATACATATATACAATATATATACAATATATATGTATATATACATACATATATATATATATATATACATACATATACGCATATACTGTATATAGAGACATACAGTCTCTATATAGACAGTATGACATAGACATATAGACAGTCTATATAGAATATAGACATGTATCTGTGATTAGTGTCTTTGTATCATTGAAGATTATGATTTAGAGCCATAATTTCAAATTGTGTAAAATTAAAAACGTTCAAGTCCTCTCATGATCAAGAGAAGTGAGTGTAACAGAATTAGTTAGCATTAGTTAGCACCATTTATATCACCACAGTCCCACCGCATTAAATCCATTACTCCCACTGTAGCACGCTGCTGCAGAAGGAGTTCAGCTGACTTTGTCGACTCAGTTTCGCAGCTGTGTGTGTTGCTGTCAGCCGATCGTAGGGCCACTCAGTGCGGTTACATAATGACTGTTGCTCCAGTGGACCCGGAGCCAGTGGAGGGTGAAGAAGGACTTAATGAGGTCTATTGGTGTGCACCGACAACTCCACACTCAACTTCACTGACTCTGTGGCTGCACACCAACAGAAACCAGTGAAATAAAATTAAATATAATAAAATAAAAAATATTTAAATCTTAAAGGTGCTATATTGATAACATTCAGCCACTAGGTGTCGCTTTCTCCCTCCCCCGTTCCATTGCATTCACTTCACAACAAGTCGTTGTCAGGCACTTACCATCAATCTCAGGCATTTATCCGTTTTTTCCACACTAACTGACGACCCAGAGAAACCACATGATATCAACGTCGTTTTACTATTGGCTCACAAGCCTTGTTAGAAGTGGGAATCAAATGTCAGATATCTTCCACAGATGTAAACAAAACACTCATTTTGGACCTGCCAACATTTTTAAAATGATTAATTCAAAATCCTATTATATTTTCAGAAAAAGCCATACTTTATTTGGCATCTTTCTAAAGGCTCTGTGGATGTATTATTATTATTTCTTTAAATATTCGTCTACATAAAAATGTTATCAATAAGACCCTTAAATTCCATGAATATCTTTAAACTTGGGTCTGGTTTTATGATATATTCAACAAAATATTGACTATATTTTACTAAATAACTAGATGTGCACTCGGAGAGCGTAGACCTCCGCCAAGGCAGGTTTCATGTACGTCGCTGCAGCCATAACATTAGGACAGCATGACAGCAGGGGTTAAAGTTCAAAATGTTCGCTTGCTGTCTAATATATCCCACCCACTGCCAGGTGCCATTGTAACGAGATAATCAATGTTATTCACTACACCTGTCAGTGGTGTTAATTTTATGGCTGATTGGTGTATGTACAAAGGCTGAAAAAGTGTGTGTTCTGAGCAGTTACTCAGATAACTGATTTTTTTTTTTTAAAAGAAACCACATCAAGCTAGTGTTGCGTTTAAAATGATCAGGTGTCACATAAAATCCAGATCAGCCTTAGTCTCACTCGTTAACATACGTTTAAAAATGTCACTTATTTAACCAGACAATAATTTGACAGTTTGTTCACTTTTAATGTCTTTAATTTGACTTCAGAAACCCTGATTCAGAGAGCGCCACATGGAGGCCAAAGTGAGTACAAACAGCAGGTTACAGACTCCAGACATTCTGGTTAGAGAGGCCTTAAACTCAGTTAGCACAGCAGCAGTCAATGCAGAAGGCTGCGGAAAATAAAAAAGTAAAATAAAAGACAAACTTCAAAACACCCCTATACAGACGAGGAAGGTAGTCCAGTCTATTTGCACATTTTCCACAAATTCAAAGAAACATCAACGTTAAAACAGGACTTAAAAACAGAGTTTTGTGGATTGAATAAAACAAATTAATAGAATATAAAAACAGCAGTCCTAACAAAACAACTAGTGACCTAGTCTACTTACAGTAAAACTCAAATCGCAGAGAATCATCTAAGATGTTATATTGCCTTTCAAAACAGTATCGTCGACGTGTGTCCAATAAACACATTTTTACTATCTGACGTCACACAAAACAAACCCAGTGGATACCAACTGATTATCCAAGATGACACAGCAAGCAAAGCCGCTCCAAAACTTTGGATAGTCACACACGCATAAATTAAGAAATAAATACAACACTTTTTTTTGTTAATATCCAGAGCACCAGTAGGCGCTCAGAGTTAGGAAAGAAACTGGATGCAAAGGACAGAAGAGTAAAAACGAGGCAGAAGACCCCAAAAAAATCAACCGAAAACATAAATAAAAAAGCTTTTACACACTACATCCTTGTAATGGCAGATATTTATAGAGGGAAACTTTTTGAGGCGACAGAGATGGACAATATTGCCGTCAGTGAGGCGAGGACTGGAGATGACACTTAAAAAATCTGTCTGGCAGGGTGGAAGTGTAAAGAACAAAAATACAAGTGAGCAAATACTGTTGATTATTGCTGACAAACTGCCAATCTGTGTTGCCTCAAAATATTGACAACCTCAAAATCCTCCACAGTGAAAAGGCAGGAAGAGCTGACTGAGTTCAAGGGGTTTTTAGTACAGCTCTTCATACCTGCGTCATTTTGTCACCTAAATTGTTTTGCACTCAAACTACTTGGCCTTGGCTGATTTTTGCACACGGAAGAAAAAAAGCTTATACGTCCATCCTAAGACCAGCATCAAGGCCAACATCATCCCAAATAATTCCAATGGTTTTAGAAACTGAGAGATTTTAAAAGACTAAAAAGAAGACTTGCATTAAGGCCAGAAGTTATCAGTTAACTCCAAAAAGTTGCAGCATCAAGAGCCCTCAGCTGAAGATATTTGTATGTACTATATCTCAACTAACACTTCCACACTCCACACACACACTCAAAAACACACACAACATAGTTTCAGTGACACAGATTCATCCCAGAACGTATCCTGAGATCTTCTATCTACAGTAGTAAACTGACTCCAGACCAGAGCAAAAACTTCTTGTCCGACAGAGTCCATCATCTGCCGTCTACTGTATGTGATGCGCTTAATGTCGCTGTGAGAAGCCGTAACAGATCAGACAGCCATGAAGTAGATCAGTCACAACCTCATCAAGAAGTCAACGTATTTATATCTTGTAAGTAAAGAGAAAACACTCATTAAATGGCCTTGGTTGACCAGACTTGGCAAAGTGTGTCTCAATAACTGAACACTGAAACTGTTGTAACTGAGATACAGAGCTGTTAAGAGTCTAGATAATAGATGTGACCCTTTATATCTTATTGATTTATTAATATTATGTGTTTTTGTCCAGGTCTACCTCTCAGTCTGAAGGCTATAAATTATTACAGCAGATTCAGCTTCCTGACACACTGCGTCTCCACTGTTTAAGAAGTCAGGCTGTTGTTGTTCCTTTGACATCCTTCAGAGAATACAGTACATGTTGTTCAGCTGCAAACAGCTGCACCAGTCGTGCTACCCTTCGTTATCCGAGGTCATGAGCCAGATCTGACTCCTATTGGTGGGTTCAGATGATGTCACTCAGACCCTACTGGAAGATTCAGATGACATCAGAAGAGGTATTATCAGTGCTGGTTAATATTAAAATATTAAGGCGTGTTGCGTGTTCAGTTCAGGGGTGTCTTGTTTGATATGTGTGGGGAACCATCCGATTGTTTAGGTGACAAAAAGCAGCCTTTCTTATTTGGTTAAAAATATCCTTATTTAGATGTCTCGGTAGAAGACCCCATCATTATTTCAGTTTGTCCTACGTGTCTATTTGTTGCCAAAGAGCTGCAGGTCGAGGCGGACCCACACCTCCCCTGTAGGAACCTCGTGCAGCAGAAGACGGCGTGTTACCGGCCCCTTGTTTTCCAGCTCTTTCTTTATGGTTGCCACGGGAACCTCTGTCCGACCCAGAAAGGCTGAAATAAGAGAAGAAATAGAAAGGATCATTTTAATTGGGTTTTAAAAGACCTCGGAAAATGTGATAGTTAGGTATCCAGTGACACAAAGGTGAGAATTAGGAAAACAAAATTCTAAATTGAGATTTTTCCGATTTTTGTATCAAAGTTTACAATGCAGGTTAAGTACTAGAATACTTGTATGTTGTCACTAGAATACATATATGTTTAGAAGTTGAAGGAATACTTCACCCACAAAATGATCATTTGTATATCAATTACTCACCCCACGTCGCAAGCCTCCACGGTGAACAAAGAATCAAAAAACGGAGAAAAGTTTTGATGAACTGAAGTAAACGGGGCCGCGTTTAACAAC
The DNA here is from genome assembly GCA_916700685.1 of Adelosebastes latens. NCBI lineage: Eukaryota > Metazoa > Chordata > Actinopteri > Perciformes > Sebastidae > Adelosebastes > Adelosebastes latens. The sequence goes on from CAKAKR010060002.1 coordinate 71,567, forward strand.
AGCAAAACTTTATCCAAACATCCGTTTACAAACTCTCACACAACTCGTGCAGTATAATCCAAGTCTCATTTATCCAGTCGTTCATCTTTGCTAAAACCTCACTATTTAAAACACTTCAAATGGACGAGTAGCGCCTGCGCAAGTGTGAGACTGTTTATGCGGAAGTGTTTTAAATAGCAAGGTTTCAGCAAAGATGCATGTGATTGGGAAGTACAGAGTATACGACTGGATAAATGAGACTTGGATTATACTGCAATAGTTGTGTGAGAGTTTATAAACGCATGTTTATAATATAGTTTTGCGGTTGTTAAACGCGGCCCTCATTTACTTCAATTCATCAGGTCATCATTCAAGACTTTTCTCCGTTTTTTGATTCTCTGTTCGCCATGGAGGGATGCGAGGAAAACAGTTTTCTTCAAGAATTCAAAAGTAACACTGGGTGAGTAATAATACAAAAGGTCATTTTGTGGGTGAAGTATTCTTTTAACCTAACAAAATAATTGCAGCCTCTTGCAATGTGGATATCTGAGTGAGTCATTTTACTTCATTTGTTGGTTTGATTTTTCTCACCTAATTTTGCAGCTTTACATAGAAAGCAGTAGGAGCTAAAGAAGAAGAAGAGGAAGAAGAAGAAGAAGAAGGGAGAGCAAAGAAGAAAAGAGAGCAAAGAAGAAGAGTGAAGAAAAAGAAGAGAGAGTGAAGAAGAAGAGAGCAAAGAAGAAGAGCTAGAAGAAGAAGAAGAAGAAGAAGAAGAAGAAGAAGAAGAAGAGCAAGAAGAACAAGAACAAGAAGAACAAGAAGAACAAGAAGAAGAACAAGAAGAAGAGCAAGAAGACGAAGAAGAGAGAGCAAAGAAGAAGAAGAGAGGACATTAGCAGATGACTGACCGTCAGGTGAAAACAGGTCTCTTTCATAGACGGTGATGCTGAGGACGTCCTGGTAAAGGTCTTTGATGTGGAACTGACAGTTGAAGTTCCACTTGGGGTTGAGAGTTTCGTTGAGCGTTCTGGACGTGAACATCTGAGCTCCCATGGTCACTTCACAGTAGGGGTTACTCTTACCTGGAGGAGGACATGAAGACAGGTGAGAAGAGGGTGTAAGTCAGAGCAGGGAGAGGAAAGGAGCAGAAGACGACAGAAGAGCAACAGAAGGGAGGAGAGTCAAGAAAAAGAAGAAAGAGCATTTAAGTACACAGAAAGGCCTCTAACTGAAAGTGAACTGATGAAAAAAGGGATGACAGAGCACCATAATTAAATGTGGCTTTATCTTGGCTTCATTAGGTATCCATGCAGCAGTGCATGCAGCAGGGATTAAAATCTGGATTCTACCACAACGTTTTAAGTTCATGGTGTGTTTCTTAGTCCACTGAACTGTAAGGACCACCCTGTAACACGAGTGCATCCATGCTCACCGTTGTGTTTGCCTGGCTTGAGTTCAGTGGCCTCCAAGATGGTGACAAGAAGTCTGCCGATTCCACTAGCCTTCACAGATCGTGCAGCTAACATACACACACACACACACACAGACACAGATTGATTAATCCAGAGATCATCACATTGGTTACCATCAGAACGTCTGCCTGAGTGCAGAGACAAACCTTGATAGGCCTTATCCCTTTTTTTTGTTTCCGTCTCAATAAATTCTTCAGATGCAGCCTTGATCTTCTGAACCCAAGCCGTCCTGAAAACACAAACACACACACAGTTATCGTACAGGTCACCAATAAACACACCACATCTGTGTGTGTGTGTGTGTGTGTGTGTGTGTGTGTGCAGCTACCGTTCATTGATGTTGTCGGTCCTGAGTATGTAGACTCTATCGATGTGTGAGATGTGGAAGGTGGGCTCGTCGCTAGACGGATCCGGCAGCTTCACCAGAACTTCATTTAGCAGCACAGGCTACAGGAAGTAAAAGATTAGACACGGTCAAACACCATATTAGAAGTGTAGAGTTTTAAAAAGCAAATACAAGTGTCATGCTGCCTCAAAAGAACACATTGAAACTTAACACAAAGGTCCCATCTCCACTAAGGCCTAAGCACTGAACCCTCATGAGCTTGATTGACTTCACATATTGCTTGGAAACAATGCATAAAGAAAAGAAAGAAAGAAAGAAAGCCACTCCTCCAGTACGTATCTGCCAATCTCCGCTGTAGGACTTTTTATTTTACATCTATTAATGTCAAGACGATCAGGTGTTTACGAGACTGAATGCCAGATCTTCACATCATCCAGACTCTGGCCTTGCAGAGTGGACAAGTGGTAAACGCATTATTTCCCATTTGTTTTCTAGAACTTAATGAATTTACAAACTATAAGCAATAGGCTAATAGGCCTAGTATCAGTATAGTGTTGTATACCCAAAATGTTTTGCGGTATCTTGAGATATGTATTTTCTATCTTATGAATAATTGATGAATTATTAAACGTTCAGCATATAATAATTAGGGCTGTCCTCGACCAAAGAAATTCTTAGTCGACTAACACTAATACGATTTTGACGACTAATTGATTCGTTGATTTAATCAACAGATCTGTAAAACTGAGATTCTCCACAAAGAATCACACAAAAGCACCACTTTAAATCTTGTGTTTAGATGATGATGTGCTTTTAAGTTTCTTGGAAATAAGTCATTCAGCATGAAAAAAAGCATAAAAAAACGACTAATTGACTAAAGAAATCTTAGTCAACTGAGACCAAAACGACTGATTAGTCGACTAATCGACTAAGAGGGGGCAGCCCTAATAATAAAATAACATATTGGTTCAATAAATCTTGAAGTGTCCCTCAAGCAGCATATGACCTCGGCTAAAATTGTTCACTAGTTGATCACATGTTTTTCCATTTAGGTGCATTATACAAGGTTAAATATTAATGTCCCAACCTGATAAACTTCTTATCAGATGTCGTCCTTGCGCCATTCATGCTTGCTTTATGTACATAATGTGCATCAAAAAGCCCGCCTCAGAGCCCTTATGCACTTGATGATTTGAAAGTGGGACAGCCCTGAGCCCTCACGCACTTAGCAGGAACGCGCCTCAAAGCCTGTGCGTGTGGAGATTGGGATTGGGCCAAAGTGTGTGTTTGTATGTGTGTGTCTTACCGGCTTGTACATCTTGAGCTGTACGTTGTTCTTGTTGCTGAACAGTTTATCAGGCCCAGACGAGGTGAACTGTTTAGCCGCATGAGTCAAAAGCAGAAAGTCGTTAAAGAGGAAAGCCCAGAGTTCCTTGTTGCTCTTCACCTTGTTCATCTGAAAAGAAGCAAGCGATATATACGAATCATATTATTTATAATCGCTACAACAATAATTAAACAGTATTTACATGTATTACAAAAACATTTTTACTTCTGTAACTGCTCAGTGAGGATGGTGGTACTATAGTCAACTGTTCACCATCAGAAGACATTTCATTCTCAAGCCAAAAAGCAAATTATATAACAATATTATTCATGGTGCTGTATCATCACCGCCTGATCCTTCAGTTGGGTTTCTGCTCAGATGAACCAGCTCACTGATCTCCACTGAAAGTTTGGCTTGTAACATGTGACCGCGACACCCTGGGCTCTGACCCGGTACTGTTTCACATTTCATCTCCCTGTTCTCCCCAGCCTGTCTGCTCTCTTTAACATTTTAAATATTCATTTGGTGAAATAGAAAATGTAAATTTCTCTAGAAAATGAAGACCCACCAGAGAGGTTCACTGACTCCGGTTACCAGAGTTTCAGACAGTTTTACTCACCTTGCCGCTGTGGAGCAGTTTCCTGGGGCCCAGACAGTTGGTAAGAGCGTTAAAGACCATGTTCTGTTGAAAGAGAGTCACTTTAGAAGGATCTCTCACATCTTGTTTAGAATTAGGTATATACTGTATATTCACTGTTGATACCAACTTATAAGGTAATCAAGCTAATACAAATTGAATTAATTGTTTTATAAATAATGAACTTGATTCATACTATACTGCAAGTTAATTAGTAAGTTTACTACCTCTGCGTGGCCATCACACTGTACGTGGTTCTGAATCCATTCCAGTCTGTCAGAGTTCTCCTTATCTCTCACGCCCTCGTTCACCTGATTAACACGACAATTCAGCACAGAAACATCATTCAAACCTTTTCCACACAGAATGCAGTAAAAAATAAACCCAAAAATGTCATAAAAGTAACGAGTGAGGACATAAATGAGAGAATCAGTGAAGAAATGAACCTGTTGACAGAGTTCCTCCGCCCTCTCCAGAGCCTCTTTCAGAGGACCTCGGTCAGAGTGGGCCTCTGCGGTGCTCTCCAGGATCTAAACACACACACATAAATACAAGTTAATTACACCCACAGATGAGAGACGAAATGGCAAAACACTCTTTTTTTTCCCAATTACACACAGTAAGGTCAGTATTTGAACCACTTAATGAGGATTTCAAACACAGACGCGCTCATTAACAAGATGGCTTACGTTTTTGATGTGCAGCGGGTAGCGTGTGATCCTCTGCATGGGTTTCAGCAGGAAGCTGGACAGCGGCATGCCTTTACACCTGTAGTCTGTGGCAATTTTCTGATGGGAATAAAAGACAATGTTAATAAACACATTACGAATCTTGTACAGTTGTAACTGAGTATCTGTTTTCTAAACTACTCCATGAGAATGATTCTAGGTCAGTTTAAACACACACACCTCTTCCTGTACTTCAACACATCTCTGCTATCCTTCTGTCACTCTGCATTTATGACCTACTTCCTTTCTTTGCTCACTACCTCCCTCGCTCTCCTACCTTGAGGAAGTCCTTGAAGTTGGGCTCGTTGTCGTAGCGCGTCTGGAGCAGCGCCGCTCCGTTGATCTGACAGGAGCAGAAGCGGATGTAGGGCTGCATGTGGGACAGCTCCGCGGCCAGGATGTCTCCGATCATCTGCACCGGCATGTTCTCCCCGCCCATCTTCTTACGCGCACGTAGTGCCCTGCACACACAGAAATGTACACATATTAACGCAAGCAGCTCTGTATTTTTGTACAGACAGAATCCACAGACACAACATTAAAATAACTGGTCCATTCTTACTGAACTCGTCAATCTTTAGATCTTCAACCTCCTAAATTTCTCACTAGTAGAGGTCAATTTTCGATAAGATTTAGGGGTACCAAATTATTTAGTGGCTTTTCACATCTATCAAAAAACTGTTCATCTATTAAATATTTCAAAAGATGCTTAAAAGGTCATTTATTTGCTGTTTTTTAACTGCTTTTCCCCATGTTGTCCATGTATCTGTTTTTTTATTTGTTCCACTCGTTATGTATGATTCCGATTGCTCAGAAGTCAATGTAGATGTTTAAAGCAATATCCCCATTTTTTGAAATATCATTGTTATTGTTGTTATTATATATATATATATTGTTCTTAATGTTTGTCATCACTATTATGTAGTCATATTATTTCTGTAAATTAATCTTTTGTTTCCTATAACATCTTAAATTGTTAACACTATTTATGTGGAAACTTCAAAACAGATCAGTGGGTTATTTGTCTCATTTTGCACTGCATATTATTTATTTGTGTTACGTTTGTGTAGTCTTAATGTGTGCAGAATAAATAAACATAAACAATAAACATAAGCTGCACTTGTATTATAATAATATAATATAACATTTTATCACTCCATGAGACAGACAGTCCCTTCTAGATGTCAAACACTCTGTCCGCGTGATATTTACTTGAGAAATTTAGAGTTGCAGGCCAGCAGTTCTTTCCAGTTGCCGAACATCATGGTCATCTCTGAATCACTCAGCCGGCCCGACTCTGACATAGGCTTATGGAAAACCTGCACAGAGACACACACAAAAGACAGGAGAAAAGACGGATTTAAAATGATGGATTTGCACACATTGGGCCTCATGCAGGAAGCGATATACACTATATTTTCTCTTATTTTCTCTCTAGGTTTTGTTCAACGATTTGCTCTTATTTTATTAGTACCCCTTGATTTCTGGAATTCACCAATGTTTTCTTATTTTTGCTCTTCTCTTAGGTAAAAGAACATTTTACGAGTGGTCGAGAGCACTCTTACCAAGATAAGAAAAAAAAAATTGTTTTCACAATTCACAAATTGTTTGTCCAACACAAGGAAACACAAGTTTTAAATTTGAGGAACATGAAATAAAACCCCCCAAAAAGCATGAATATCATATAATCAATTTAGATTATTATATGTTTTAGAGTAATTATAATGATTGGATTTTTTGTGGGCTAAATAAATACTATTGGAACATATCGTTTATCTAATCTTATCTTATCTAAGTTCTTCTTGCAGCATTTTTTTCTCTCCAAATCTTGGACATGTACCAAAGCATTTGCACTTGGCACAACACCTGCCCTTATACAGTGTTTAGGGGGCGTTACCTACAGTATGCTAATAATAGACAATCGGCCACATGCCTCCAATTTATGATTAAGTGGGGTTCATCATTCAGCACACCTGGGTAAGAGCAGGTTTGGATGGTTAAGAACGTTTGGTGCATCTGGAGTTAACTTCTCTTATTCTTTCTCTTAACGGAAAATTAAGAGAAAATATAAGAGAAATTTAAGAGAACGTTGCTGCATGAGGCCAGGTATGTGATCAGGAGATCAAGCAGACACCCTGACACATCTCATTGTCATGAAATACTAGATGGATTTACTATATATGAGAGTGAAACTCTCTGTTGATACATGAGTTATTAAGCAGGACATGTGTCCGTTACCTCCAGCACTATCTGTAAGTCTTCCACGTATCTCTCCTCAGTCTGGATCAGCTCATGGATGTAACCCTGTCTCTTCTTCTCCTGGGAGCTCAGTGAGTCCAGGCTGTTCAGGTCTGCACACCCTGCAGGAGAGGAGGAACACACAACAACAGTTCAACCAGTGCAACAAAACCAAGCCACTAGTTAAACCACAGCAACCACTTTAACACTGCATTCACTGCCTCCTGCTGGACGTTTGGACAAAAAAAACACAATGCTGTTTTAGACTCTTTCTGATGCACTTGTTCAAGTCTATGCGTACATTACTGAAGCTTTCAGAGAAGAGGAGGGACACGACAGCGGGGAGGAAGAGGTTGGAAAGGGAAACAGGGAAGACACATACACACTTACCTGATACATGGAGCCCATTAGCCCATTGTGAAGGTCGCACAATGGCTGACCCTTGTCTTTCCTCTCCCTCATCGTCTGTCTCATCCCAAAGGTTTAGAAAGTGAAAGCTGCTCTGTAAAGTCATCGCTATGATTATGTCTCTCAAAGTATTCTAGTTAGTTGTCTTCTGTTGCGTTTGTCTGACTGTACTGCGTCTCTCCTGTTCTGTCCTGTTATCTTCTTGTCGCTGATATCAGACTAAAACTTCTCCTGGACCAAATCTGTTTGTACCAAAACAGGAAGGGGGATTCTCTCTGTCTTTCTCATCCTGTGACGCATGTTCGTAGTGGAAAAAGATTTGTCTTTTTCTAATTTTCAGACTTCTGCCAATTGGGAATTTTTTTCTTAAAAATGTCCAGATCAGATAGAACTAATATCACTACAGTTACCACCATAAAAAAGGAAGACACATGGATGTTTGACGCTGAGTACAGGTTACAAAAACAGTTGTTCATATACTGCATATCTGGCCATCTTAATCATGTGTATTGTGTTGACAATGTAAACACTGCATGCAACACACACACACACACACACACACACACACACACACACACACACACACACACACACACACACACACACACACACACACACAAACCCTGCAGAGGTGGAGACTGATTTTAAACAATAATGAAACACTTAACTGTCATTTCAAACCAATCTTTATTTTTTATATTTTATGTCAGAATCAGAAAATATATTAGATACGTCTTCAAAAATAGTTACACCATCTCGTACCACAAATGTTCTGTATATGTCGTCAGTGTGGTTCACCCATGTTTACTGCAGCCCTTCACAAATCTACGAGCCAGGTAACCTCTGAATTAAAAGAAAGGAAAAACAGCAATTTGCTTTCCTCGCATAAGGGTTCGTTATTACAGTGAATTTGATGGTGGTGCACCAAATACATCTGAACTGTAGTGAAGCATCTTTCACGAACCTTGATGTCGGTGCACTGCAGTATTTATCAGGCAGGAATCACAGTTGAGAAGCTTGCATAGACTTCTCACTTTTTTGACCTGAAGGAAATGTACCCATGATCCTAACAATAATGACTATTATTTTCACTGTGGTAAACACCGTGAGCAGGCAAGCATTCACTTTCTGCACTGACAGAAACATTCAGAGCAGCAGCAAAACAGCACTCAGTAAATATAAAGGTGCAGCAGCAGTTTGTGATATCACCCCTTGGAGGCAAAGTTTGTGTCTGTCAATAGCTTTGAAGCAGTTCGCCATATGGTGACTATTTATGTTCCTTCTCTTAGTGTTAACAGCTGACCCAGTTATGGCTTTTAAATGTAGAGGACAAACTGTACGCTTCTGCTTGTACTATTTCCTGTCCAAATTAAGTTGAACAAACGGTTTTCAAAGGCACTAAATCAAAAGCCCACTGCAAAAAGGTTGAAAGCAAAACGTAATGCTACATCTCCAAACATCTGTTTAGTAGAAACAAGTTTTTCTTGAACATATCTATTACTTTATTCTTTCCAGAACATATTTCTCTGATGAATTTACAAACTGCCACTCCATCATGCCTTGTTTCAAGCAATTTTAAGTGAAGTGCAGGAGTGCTGGGCCGTCCACTATTTCCCAAAATACCCACAGGCTTCGCTTGAGGGTTAGTACAGTATTCATTGTTAGTATAAAGAACACGGCTTAGAAAGTGACAGTAAAACTTGCACATCGTATCTAAATATAGACACAGCTCTGAGGACAGACAGAGACAAATAGTGGGCTCTGTGTGAGTTAAACTCTCAAAATTGGAGAGTAAGAATGGAAAAAAAACTGTGAAAAAAGGGGAAAAGCAAAGTAAAAGAGATGAAAGAAAAGAAGTTGATGCAGCATGACTAGAGGGGAAAAATAAGAGTCTTGTGAAGAGAAACAAAAGGAAAGAAGCCACAGAGAGACCCACTATCCCTCTGCTTCAGATGCATTTCAGCAATCGTCGGTTCACAATCAAAACAAGGAGCGAGGAAATTACAAAAGGCACCGAGGCTTTAACAAATTCACGGAATCAGCATTGAGTCATAAGAAAGTTGTTTCAGTTCCTGATTCATTCACAGGCGACACATGACTTGTTTTCATTGTTTCCCTCTATCACACAGACACCTGTTCACTCTCTCACACGCAGTGACATTATGTCAAGTTAGTAGACAGGGAGTCCAGACACTCTCCCCCTTCAGAGCAGTGTGTAATAGTGGGTCTCTCTGAAGTCAGGAGTAGGAAGAAGGAAGAGGAGGTGGAGGACTTTCTACCACCCTAGAAGGAGAAAGAGGAATGGAGAGAGAGAGAGAGGGAAGGAGAAACACAGATTGGGGAGGGAGGGAGGGAGGAAGTGGGGAAAAACAGGGGAAAAGGTGAAATAGTCAGTGAGAAGAAAGGATATACAGATGAAGAGGTGGGTGGATGAAAAACTGTCAGTGATGGTAGGTGGGGGTTGCATAGAAGGACAAGTATTAGTCTTTAAGCAGCATGGAAGAAGAGCATCTCTGTGTTTTAAACAAGCATATTTCCTTTCATGTCTAGTCGTGATATCATGTTTAAGGGATCTACTTACACTGCTGGCTGGGGTCACAATCCGCCGTGGTCATCTTAACGTAATTGGTGGGGAAAAGACCAGTGACCCCGTTCATCTCTCCTTTCCACCAGTCAGGGTCGTTCTTGTCCAAAACGTTGATCAGCTGACCTTTGGAGAAGCTCATCTCGTCCCCGTTGGCGGCCGTGTAGTCATATATGGCTATCACCTGACAGACTGAGAGAGGAGAAGAAGAAGAGTTTACCACACCATTGTTTTATTTATGTAGTGTACTTTGTTACTCCTGGCCTTCACCTGACTTGTAGAAGTGTGTGTGTGTTACCTGATTGGGGTGCTGGTGTGGACTTGCCGCTGTTGGATCCCAATATTTTGACATGAGAGGCAGGAAACCAGCCCTTCTGACGCTTTTTACCACGAGCCTAGAGAAAGACCACACCAACAAACGTGGAGAATGAGGTTTTAATCAGACAGCAGGGATGCTGGTCAACATTTATCTCCAAATCCTTGAACATGGAGTTCTCCAGAAACCTCAGGTGCAGTGGTTTCCAACCCAGGGGGTCAGGCACCCCAAGCGTCAACCTCCAGTGCTGAGAAGTGAAGCCAATGCGTTTAGTGCCACAAACTGTAGTTTGTCGAATGGCCACTTGAGGCTGGCTCCAAAAGGGAGTCAATCCCCATAGACCTATAACTCACCCGTTTAAATTATATTAAGTGCTTAAATTTATGAATAATTAAGGGCGTGGCCGCTTTGAGTGACAGGTGGGTGCCGTCACAGCCGTTAGCCGTCTGTTAGATGTCACCTCAGCTAATTTGAGTCACTGAACTTAACCTCTTGGCCGTGTTTGTGAGGTTGAAGCCTTTTGGAGATATTTTCATGCACATATCGGACGAATAATATGGCTTGCTGCAGCCGCCTCAGCTCCATCCACCTCTTTGCCCATTTTTGGAATAGCTGGAGTCGTCACTGCCAAGATGGCGACGACCGGAGTCGCCCACTTAATTTTTGCTCTTCAGAAACTTATGACGACTACGTCCATATTTTATACTGTCTATGGGTACCCAAAAAGGGCTCATAAAGTAAATCTGATGATAAACAGAACAGAAAAACAGAAAAAAAAAAATATTTCTGCAACACGGATTCTTGTCTCTAATTGTTCTTTTTTCTTGTGAATTGCTGGATTATTTGACCTCAACACGCCATTAAAGATTATTCATAACAAATAAGAGGAAAAAAACGTGGTTGAACTGGTCACAATCGATATATACCTATGCAAAAGGCTTTGTTTTAGTGGGTTACAGGCCAAAAAGGTTGACTAGTGTATAATGTGAAGACCTGCTGACCCTCTGTGGTTATCTACAGTATTAAGGACCCACAGAAACCCACTGTGAACCGCAGATGAAAACTGACCTGCAGTTCTCCGAGCCACCAGCCAGAAGAGTTCTTGCTGAGGACGAGGATGAGCTGACCATTCTCCAGATTCAGCATTTCAGGGCTGGTAGAGGGCTTGGCCCTGGTCACCTGGGCAATCTCTGAAGACACAAATGATGCAACTTTGTAACCAGGTATTGTGTTCTTATGTAAGTCAGAGAGTTTAGAGAAAAAAAGACGAGACGGTGATCTTACCTGGCTTCTTCTTTCCAGATATACTTGATGTCTGAAAAAATACAATTACATCATCATTACATCACTACAAAAACATATACAGGGAGTGAAGAAATGATCAGGAACGCCTTGCAATATATTGCAATCCAACACCACCACAAATACCAAAACAGTGTTACACAGTAATGGACTGGATACAGTTTTTTCCCCTGTACATCGGCAAGTATAGAATATGTTCTTACATCCGTCTCTTTAGGTTTGACGTAGTTGCTGGGGAAGACGCCTGTGCTGTCGCCTATAGAGCCGTGCCACCACTCTCCCTCTCTCTTGCTCACCCAGATCACATCTCCCTCACTAAAGGTCAGATCAGCAGGCTCCGGAGACTCATAGGTGTACAACGCCGTGTATTCTGGAAAGGAAAAGAATACATGAACATAAATGAACAGCAATGTACTCGCTAAGCTAAGCAAACTAGGGAGCGCTAATCAAATATGAATCAATATTCTGTTACTGTAATGCCCATTTCTCTCCTCAAATGTTTTCATAAACATATTTTAATGTACTGTTTAGCTATAAAATGAGAAAGTTTGTGACCAGGCCGCCATGTTGAAAACACTCAAGCCAAAACCAAGCACCGCCCACCGGCTCGGTCACAGACTTTCTCATTTTACAGCTACAGATTTCATTGTAAACTTGAGACATGACACATAATTCAAGATAAAACTAAAAGGAAAGGCCATCTCTGTCCCTTAAACCAACTGAAAATCATCATGAAATGTTAAAATATGAGCCAGACAAACAGCAACATATCAATGTACGATATGTAATGTATGATGATCAAATATTAACTGAACTACATTAGGTGTAGAGCTGATTAATCGATTAGTTGTTAACTATTAAATTAATCTGCAACTATTTTGATAATCAATTAATCGGTGTGAATAATTTTTAAAGAAAAAAAATCTAAATTCTCTGATTCTAGCTTCTTAAATGTGAATATTTTGTGGTTTCTTTACTCCTCTGTGACAGTAAACTCAATATCTTTGAGTTTTGAACAAAACAAGATATTTGAAGACGTCATCTTGGGCTTTGGGAAACACTGATCAACATTTTTCACCATTTTCTGACATTTTACAGACCAAACAACTAATCGATTAATCGAGAAAATAATCGTCAGATTAATCGACAATGAAAATAATCTAGTTAAGGTGGATATTTCAGAGGATATTTTACTGTACCTTCATGCTGCTGGCTGTCGCCAGACTCTGAAGCATCAGGAGAGGAGCTCTTCAGGCTGTAAACACAGAAAGACTACATTACCATACTTATTCATGTATGTATCCATTCATCCATCATCCAGTCATCCTCCGACGCTTATCTGGATCACAGAAGTGCCTAAACATTTTTCCCCAGCCCCGTCCTCCAGCTCCTCCTGGGGGATGAAAGGCACTCTTAAACCAGATGGGGTCATCAACCCCTGCTGCGTCCCTGGTTCAACCCTGGGGTCTATGAGTAGGGAGTCATACTATTCAAACACACTTTAACCGGCTCCTTTCAATACAAAGGAGCAGTGGTTCTACTCTTCTCTCTCGTTCTTTGGGTTATTAGCCAAACCTCATGATCGGAGGTGAATGTTGGAACGTGCACTTGACTGGACTGACTGGTAAATCAAGAGCTTCAACCTTCAGGTTCAGTTTCTTCTTCACCGTAACAGTACTGGTACAACACCAGCTGGAATCATACTGTATGTATAACTCTATGCTGCTGTGTGATTTGTAAGTGTGTGACTCACTTAGCAGCAGATTCCTCATCACAGAGGAGGGAAGAAGTAATTTGCTGCTGTAAATACCTGACATACTGGAATAGTCACCCCACCTTTAGACTCATTGACACATAGACATTATTACCATGTGACTGATGCATGTTTTCACCAATTCACCCTGAGATAAGATGCCACAAAATATGTTTGTATGGATAGTGGACAGGTATGTGCTGAGTTTTTGTGCATGTTTTTGTTTTTTCTTGTGTAGCATAGAGGGACAACAACTGCATTTTGTTGTACAACCCTGTGTTGTACTGTGACAATAAATTAACCTTGAACCGTGAATGTTTACAAATGAAATATGACAGAGTTAGCTATGGGCTACAACTTGAGCGCTGTGTATGTTTGTTTACATTTTGGAAAATTGGCACCATTAAAAGTATGTTAAAAGTTATCTATTAGCAGTTCCTGTTTGCAATGCACCCGTTGATTTACAGACAGCTATTACTGGATTACTTTGATGCTGAAGACAACATGATGATTCTCAAGCAAGTTCTGAAGTTGTAAAGGAACTTGGTTTCTATGGATTTCTAAGCAGATTCATGGAAATTTATTTGCGATGATATCGGAGATAATGACAGTGGTGCAAATCACACTGAATCTAAAGATATGTGCATCGTGTGTGTTCAGATTTGACTCAGTTACGGTATTTTTGACGCACATTGGGTCTCATGCAAGGACATTTTCGTATTCTTGTCTGAACTTTTTTTCGTGCCGTGGGCTTGTACGAGTGTGCCACGTCAGATTTGGCAAACGCTCCTGACTTTTTACCCCAAAGTCTTTTTAGCCCAATTACACCATATAAGATTACGCGTCCCGGTCCTGTCCCATTCATCTGTCTCTGCCAATATATCAGCACGGCGATATACAGTCTAACGCATATCCAAAAGAAGTAAGTCAGCCATGACACGCCTGTTACACGTCCTGTTGACCTTATTATATACAGACAAATTAACCTTCAATTAGTGCGTAATTTAAGTTGTTTTGCAATTTGATATGTTCATATTGATATTGTAGTGTTGTACAATAGCATAAATGATCAACTAATTTTAATTAATGATATCTTTAGGCTATATGAATACATTTATGATTATATTATAATTCAAATTGCAGAGTCAAACAGAATAATGTCAACATAATTATGAAGTGTAATTTATATAGGATTTTCAAATTCAAATTTGCTTCAAAGTCATGAAATATACATCCATTAGTGAAAAGCTTAGGTTTGGATAACAGCAGACAGCAATTGCACATGACTCCTACGACAGGTCTGGACCACTCGTAAATTGTGTTCGTACCTAAGAGAAAATTAAAAATACGAGAAAATTGGTGAATGCAGCAAGTTCTCCTGAATCACACGTACAACCACTTAAGAACAAATCTGTTCATACGAGTGATTCTTGCATGAGGCCCATTGTGATCAGCGGGACAAACTACAATAACACCGGCACACACCTGTCCCTTTTACCTCACGCAGTATCTTGGTCTCTCTCTCTCTGTACCAAGCAGTTGAAAGCAAGTGAAATACACGGCTGTGTGCGTTTCAGTGATTATGGGGAACAAATATGTGTGCGTGAAGACTCACTCTGAACTCTCTTCTTCTCCCAGCAGTGTCACATATGTTTTGGGGAACCAGCCCCGTTCACTGTTCAGCTCTCCCAGCCACCAGTTCTCCTGCTGCTCCAACACCTGGATCACATCGTCCTTATTGAAGTTCAGATGGTTGTCTGTCTTTGCTGTCCACGAACACAAGGCCTGGGCCAACAGGTTACCCACCACCTGCTGTCAGACACACGGACACACAGTATTTGAGTATTTGTACATGTCCACACAATAATCACACTGTGGTAATCAAAGTACAGCAGTAAAAGGACCTTTTGTATGAATGTACAAAACCTCTCACCTGTCCGTGTGTCTCAGAGGGTGCAGGGTGTGGAGAGTGCGTTGGTGTGAAGGCAGACTTGGTTCCTCCTGCCTTGACGGCCTCAAGTGCATTGGACAGCTGTGACTGGATCGGGACTTTAGGAGGAGCAGCAGCAGCAGCAGCAGCAGCAGCAGCAGCAGTATTATTAGCCGTATCTGATGGGGCCACTCTCTCCACGTAGCTCTCTGGGAACCAGCCCATCTCCCCCTGTTTGCTGCCATACAACCAGCCCTCCTCTCGCTCTGTCGTCTCATCAACCTGACAGGAGGAGACAGGAAGGTTTGAGAAGAACATTTGAACATGAGTAAGTGGTCAGCTAACGTTCTATCTTTTCTGTTGCAGTTGTATCTTTTGTCAAGCCCTCATGAAACATCATTGTCAGTCTTACCTCGATGATATCGTCTGCACTGAAGTCGAGCTCTTCGTTGTTTCGGGCAGTGAACGGGTAGAGAGCTTTGAAGGATGTGAGAGCTGCTGACTTCCTGTGGTGTGTGGCCCTGGGTTGCCCACCTAAAGGGGTCATAATGTGGTTTTAATACACACTGAAGACAAGAAGAGACTACAGAGAAGTATAAAAACATGCATGTGTCTCACCCTTCCTCTCCTCCAGTCCTTTCAGCAGAGCCGTCAGTTTCCCCTGAATATCCACCTTTCCTCCTCCACTCGCCTGCTGCAGGTGACGAGCTGCCTCCTCCTTCCTCTTTTTCGTCTCCTCGACTTTCTTCCTGTCCTCGGCTTTCCTCCTCTCCTCTTCCTCCTCTTTTCTCTTCCGCTCCTCTTCCGCCCTCCTTCTTTCTTCCTCACGCTTCCTCCTATCCTCGTCCTGCTGCTGCTGCTGAAGCCTCCTCCTGTCTTCATCCTCCCTCCTCTTTTTCTCCTCCTCTTCTCGCTTTCTCCTCTCCTCCGCATCTCGGACGGCGGCCACGGCCGCCCTCTGTCTCCTCCTCTCCTCCTCCTCCCTCTCTCTACGGCGATCATCCTCTCTCCGCTCCTCCTCTAACCTCTTCCTCTCGGCCTCCCTCTTGCGTTGCTCCTCCTCTTCTTTTCGTCTCTTCTCCTCTTTCCTCCTCTCTTCCTCCAGTTTCCTCCTCTCTTCCTCTAGCTGCCTCCTCTCCTCCTCCAGCTTTCTCCTCTCCTCCTCCTGCTTCCGTCTCTCCGCTTGCTTCTGCCGCTCCTCCTCTTCTCTTTTCTTCCTCTCCTCCGCCTCTCTTCTCTTCCGCTCTACCTCCTCCTTTGCTCGGAGCTCTCGTTCGGCCTGGTCCTTGGCAGCCTGGATGAGAGCTTGTCTCTCTCTCTCCTCCTCCTCCCTCTCTTTGGCCTCTTTCTCCTCCTGAAGCCTCCTCTGACGCTCCTCTTCGTCCTTCTTCAGCTTCTCCTGCCACTGCCGCTCTTTTTCCATCTTAATACGCCTACGAGTGGGAAGCAAACATTATTCTATAAGTTTGTATATCAAGGTGAAAAAGTAAGTTTTTAAAATTTTAGAGTAGGTCGAGAAATAATATCTTTTGCTTTAACGTGACACATTGGAGTGTTAAGAAATCTAAAAGTAAATATTTTTGAAAGCAAAATACCTCTGGGCTTCCTCTTCCTCCTTCCACCTCCTCTCCTCCTCCTGTTGTTTCCTTTCCTCTCCTCTCCTCTTCCTCTCCTCTTCCTCAGCTTTCCTTCGACTCAGCTCACGCCGTTTGTCCTCTTTGACGCTCCGTAGTTTCTCAAGTGCCACCTGCTGTTTTCTCTGGCTCTCTCTCAGTTCCTGATGCACACAAAAACACACCGTTACTAGAAGAGTGAAAGATGTGTGACTGAATTAAAAGACTTAAAAGGGCTAAGGACTGAGCACACATAGCATGCATAAACACATACATAGGTGCCTAAAAATTGAGCAATTGGTAGGATGGAGTAAGAGACAGAGAGGAGAAAGAGATATGTCAAAAGAGTTAAAACAGCACAGACACAAGATGTCAGAAGGATGAGAAATATGAGCAGAGCAATGAACAATAGAAAAGAACAGAAAAAGAGGAGAACAACAAAGAGACCTAAAGCGAAAACCTTTAGTAGGTAGAAGAGGTTACGGAGGCAGGCCAGCAGACAGAAGACAGCCTGAAGCATAGAGTCCTCATCACCCACATACTGTAAAGTTGAGGACAAGGGATGAGAGATGGGTGAGAGGGAAGAACAAGTAAGGAGGAATAGAAAGGAGAAAAGAGGGAAGGCATCCAGCATGGGAAAAAATGAAAGAAGAAAGAGAAGAAGAGAGAACTCAAAGATACAGATAACAAAGGGATGAAATCAGTATCAGAAGGTAAGAAAGAAGGTTATGATGGAAAGGGATGATTGGTGGAGAGAAAAGAGGCATCAAGGGCCAAGCTGTAGTAGTAAGTATGTAAAACTTGTGGAACGTAAAAGCAGGCATTGCACACTCCAAAAAATGTGTTAATTTTTTTTAAATGTTTTAACTTAGAAGACAAAAAGCAAATCTGTTACATATACAAGTGCTATAAAATCAGGCAAACAAGATATAAAGATGTGATGAGTTTAGTTTGTAAGGAAAACAGCCAGCTCTGTATCAAAGCTTCGCATTGCCAGCACCACCCTGTCAATTTTATGTTCACATACTGTACTAACATGGCAATGCACAGTCACTGCAAAGTCAATTTTGTGTTCTGCATCATACTTTTAAGCCAGTAATTTATCCCGTTTGTAGTTATTGATACTTATCGAAGAATGAGTCTGTCTGCTAGAGCTGGTGATGATTTAGCTTATTTAGTTGGATTAGCATCTGCTAATAAGGAGGTGTGAGGCAGCAGAAACTGGCAGAGAGGTTTAACCTCCAAACTGGCTGGAAAAATCACGCTGGAAGTTTAAATATGATTAACATATGATTTCATATGATTTAAGACATTTTGACAGGAAACCAGCAAACCTGTACACATGCTCCATGTTACTCCTGGATAAAAACAGGCTCAATATGAACGTAAAATTATGTTTTAACTGATACCTTTCTAATCTATTAAAATTACAATATATTTAATTCTTACCTGCATGTCTTTGTTGTACTGGTCCATCTCAGACAGTTTGGCAGCGGTGTCTTTCTCCAGAGATTGCAGCTGCTCTTGCAGTTTCACAGTTGTCCCTTTTTTCTCTGTAACGGCGACCTTCAGGGCGGACATGGTCGACCCTACAAACAGATGAAATACAGTTGAATAAGTTAGAATCTTCCCACTGAAGAAAAGAGTGCTATGACACCAGCAGGTACGTTTATAAAGTGATAAAATATATAATGATATAGCCATTCATATGTTTCCTTATGTAGTATTTTCATTTTTGCAGTGGTTTGTTGCATTATATTATATAATTCCATATTTTGTATTAATATATACAGTATGCTCTGAATTTCCTTTGATATTACTACCCAATTTGCCCATCAATTTGTTCTTTTATCAAACATCCATCCATCAGTACTGCTGTAATATGTTGTTGTTCCTGAGCTCTGTCATTTCATCCATCAATACTAACCAGGCAGGTTATTCACAGACATGTTTCGGAGTTTCTCAGTCAGTCTCTTCTGCTCCGGAGTTATTCACAGACATGTTTCGGAGTTTCTCAGTCAGTCTCTTCTGCTCCGGAGTCATCTGGGACAACTTCCTCTGGAACTCCTGACCAAGAGGAAAAACATTTATGCATTCTCTCTCTCAACAAAGCAATGACTGGACAAATAAATCACAGATAACACATTAAAGTGAGTTAAATTAAAAAAAATACACAGAGGACAAACCTCTAGCTGCTTCTGCAGGTTGTTAATGTCCTGCTGCCGTGTGTCTTTCCTATGATTGGTCAGATCCAGCTCTGTCTTCTGATGCTTCCTCTTGTTCTGAAAGTCTAGCAGCCGGTCTGAGATCTGACGATGCTTGTTACCCTGAGGTAGTGAGAGACAGAAAGAGAGACAGAAAGAGAGAGAGAGAGAGAAACTTTACAAACTCTCCTAAAGTGTTCATGATGGGTTAGAGACAGCTGGACAAACAAAGACAATGTCTCTCCACCACTCACCACAGCCTCCAGCTCCATCTCCAGACTCCTCTTTTTAGCTTTCAATCTGATGATATCATCCTGCTCCTGCTCCTTCTTTATCTCGAGCTCTCCTCGCCGCCTCCTCTCCCACTCCTCCTTCCTCTGCCGCTCGAGCTCCCGCTGTGCTGCCTGGAATGAGCCCACAGACACTGAAGTAAAACAAGTCTCTGTTGTGACTATAAAAGAGGAAGCATTAATACTTGTAAATACAGTATCTAAAGTCCCTCACCTCTTTTCTCTCCATCTCTCTCTGCCGCTCTTCTTCTTTCTGTCTCTCCAGCTCCCTCTGTCGCTCCAGCCTCCTCTCCTCCTCTTTCCTCCTCCTCTCCTCAGCCTCCCGAGCCTCCTTCTCTCTCATCTCTCGCTCCTCTCTCTCCTTCTGAGCGCGTCGCTCCATCTCCCTTCTCTCCGCCTCCAGCAGCGTCAGGCGTCTTTTCTCCAGTTCTGCGTTCCCTCGCTCCAGGTTGGCTTTGAATTTATCCTCGAATGACACTGAACAAAGACAAATAAAAATGATAAAGTCTGTGTCGGTGTTCTTTAATGATGATTGCGAGTAAGCAGTCAAATCAAAGTCAAAACATTTACCTTGTTTGTAGGGGTGGGAATCACCAGAAGCCCCCCGATATGATATCACGATACTTAAGTCATGATATGATCTTACTGCGATTTTAAACATTTTACAATTGCTATTATGGATATAAGATAAATTGCGATATATTGCGATTTATTACCTTTGCAATTTATGTAGTTTGTCAACATCACTCGGTTTCATTCACATATCTTGAGGTCAGAGGTCAAAAGACACTTTGAAAATGGACAGTTTTTCCTCGCCAAAATTTTGCCTACCTTTGGAGCTTTAAGACTGAGCCCACTACAACCTCTGAAATACAGAATAGCAGCCAAGAATAGCGTCTGTCGGATTGTTAAGAGGTTAATAGTTTATATAATAAAAGATCAATACTTGACATCCGTGTATCAATACAATATTGCCATGCAAAATATTGCGATACTATGCTGTATTGATTTTTCCCCCTCCCCTATTGTTTGAATGAAGAAAGAACTTATCTTAATTAGGTTTAAGCAGTAAATGTTTTAAATATACCCCAGGATGAATCCTCTTTTACAGTAATGCTAATGTGCCCATTACACACTTCAATGGGTATACAAACTTCAACAAATTTTTTTGAGAACATGTTAATAACTTATTTGAATAATTACTGATGACTTAGTTGAGCTTGTGTGTTTGAAAAGGAGGATAATGGACATTTAAAACAGAAATGTGTATAAATTTAAAACTAATTTGTAGTTTCAGTAAAACTGCCAATGAAAAATAATGATAGACAGGGTTATGAGATTGTAATTGATGTTTAGGAGATTTAGGGATTTTTAAATAGCATTTTGCTGTTAACTTAATATTTAAAAACACTTGATGCAACCTTTAATTCTAGCTGCTCCAACGTGTGACTGTGTGTAAGATGATAGTGTGTACAAACCCAACACCAAAGGGTGCTGCCCTACACTTAGAGTCACTTGGCTGCCCTTGACTGGGCACAGTTTAGAACTTTAGGCTGCTGCAAGTGGCCACTGTGTATGTCACAACAATAAACAGTATGTATGTTTATGCTATTAAGTTGAGAGCCATAGCCACTGATTATACTGAGTGATCTTATCTGGTTACTAGGTATTGTTGTGGCCTTGCATTATCTTAGTAATGGAGAATATAGTGAACAAGACTGAACATAATGCAGCAGTTAGACTCTCTGTAAACATTGTTAGGGTTGTAACGTAGTGTGAGTACTGACGGTTGGGTTTGTTTTTCTGTGGAGGTTCTATGTCCAAGTTATCAGTCAGAGCTGCATAGAGAGAAGAGCCGGATCCATTCACTGCACCCCTGGAACATAAATAATAATCAAAATATTAAATAAACATATACATTAATGTAGTCCATGTTTAATGTACTTAACCTACGAAAAAAACGTATATCTACTGTAAGAGCGTATTTGCAATGTTTTTGTTAAATTGCGGCATATGTGTTTTGCACATACCTCTGTGAGGGTGGTACCAGTTCAGTTGGAAGTGTTAGCGGCAGCGGTTGTCCAGTCTTTGCCATGTCCACGAGATGCATTGCCAGAATAAACTCCTCAGCTTTTAGCTTGCCGTCTTTATCCACATCAGCTAAAGTCCTGCGGGAGGGTGCAAGGTTTATACATGATTTCATACTGACAATTACATACAGGATAGGAATGTACTTCAAGCCAACTAGGAAATATTGTTGCACCATTAGAGAAGGTCTTCAAAATGATTACAACTTTCTGTTTTCACATTTATGTTAGGCTGAACTTGCTAGTTAAGGTTAGAGACTAAACTTTTCAGCTACTTATGGATTCTGAGCTACATTGACATGTCCAGTCTATAAGTTGAGGCACAAGAAATAGGGACGTGTTATAGGGATCATTGGCATACAAAAAAGATTTGGGGAGTTAAAACCAAAAAAAAATAAAAAATCACAGCAGAGGTACAGTATTACAAACTACAGTTAAGGCAAGACAGCCAAGGCAAAAACATTGTTTTTCATGGACTGGTCAATATTTTGGAGTTTTTGGGTTATTTTGCTTCTATAACACGTTTCTTTCAGATTAGTGGGAAGAAAACATCCAAAATACACATTTAGGTGTTTATTTTACTACTTTGTCTATTTGTGTTTGTAGATTTCTCCTAAATTCACCAAAGGTTAGTATTAGATAATGTCTCATTTGCATATTTAAACATACAATTTCAGAAAACTTAATACAAAAAATAATTGTCTTAATGTAAGAAATCAACTGGGGAAGTTTCATGGTGATATCTATTAGTTAACATTTTTACCCTATTCACCTGTAGTGTCTTGCAAAATGTATGCATTTTATAATCCATATAGAATCCACATAGACTGTTAGAGTCAGAAATCTCTACTTCAGTACTCACTCACTTACATACACCATACTTTCCAGTTTTAATCGTATCTATATTTAGAAATTTTTTACAGAGGGGTTTGTTCATATTATCATTCATAGCCTGATTTATATAACATTTTATTCCTAAAAACGGGTTGACAGTATTTTCTGATTTATGGAGTGATACAAAAAAGATATAACAATTTCCCTCAGTAAAAAACTTTGATTCTAATATGTCGACAAAATAACACAATAATTCTGAACCTGGCTTTATCCAATGTTCAGATTTCTGTACTGGAAATGTATGCAAATTAGCATATATTTGATAATATAATGAGTCATTTGCATATTTAAACATACAATTTCAGAAAACTTGTAATACAAAAAAGAATTGCCTTAATGCAAGTAATCAACTGGAGAAGTTTCATGGTGTTATCTATTCGTTAAAAATGTTACCCAATTCACCTGGGGTGTCTCCCCTTAAAACAAATTTTATAACAAATTTTATTTCCTTGTATTTACTGGTAATCGATAGTAAGAGCAGCCTTGACTTGTAAACAAATGCTTCCTTAACAAACAATGGCCTATTGTCATACCAGCTACAGTGGAATGAAGTTTCTTACACCTGGCTGCCAAACCTGGCTTTGGCTCTTAAACACAGCACTGTAGCAATCACAGGACATGTACAGACACACAAAGATATTCTCACCAGATGGAAGCCAGCTGTGTCTGAGTCAGCATCGTGGTCTCCATGGCACCTCTCACCTGCTGACCTGGCAACAAGAGTGACACATGTCAGAGCACCTGTATGGCACAGATGATGTGTCGGCGTGGTGGACAAAGCGTCAAGGGTGTGTGTAATGACCTGTACAGTATGTGCCCATTTACTCATTAATTTAAAATGTTGCAGGTGAACAAAGAGGGCAGTCCCATGCATCATCACGACTGGTTTCCAAGACGGATTTCAGGTTCTCTCCATGATTTATTAAAAGTGTAAAAAAAGTCTGATGTTGAAATAGGAAATTAGAACCTTTTTAACATATAAGAGATCATACAAGAGATGATCAAAAGGACTGTGACAGTAGCCGTGTTTCAATTATCAAGCAAACTTTTGAAACCTGAATGTGAATTAGGCGCATTTCCATCAACTGATTTGGAGAGAATTAACTAAGTATGGCTGCAATATGCTATTATACCAGTAGAAGAAGTAGAGGTTGCGAAATGGAAACAGAACAGGTCGCCTTGGCCATCTAACCCATGTATGTGAAATTAATGGAGAGAGGTCTTCAGGAATTTGTTTCAATTTGTTTCTTTTTCGACAAAGGCAAAAACCATCTCAAACGAGCGTAAAAACTTTTTTGCGCAATTCAGGAAGTTTAATCAAATTTTTGCTGTTTCTATACAGCTTTTCTAATGCGATACTTCAAAATGTAAATAAAAATATGTGAATGGAAGCACAGTAAGTATGAAAAACAGTCAGCCTTTCTTTAACAGGTCAAGGTTTATTTAACAGAAAGCTCTTGTCTGATATGCTATAATCTACGAAGAGATTGGATCAATAGCTCAAAAAACTTCTAAAAAGCCATTCAAGTCATTTATTTGATGTGCTGGAGTGCACATAATGTGCAAAGTCACACTGTGAGGAAATCATCTGCAAGTGTGTCTGAAGTGAGTGAGTGTGTTTGGACGCATGCATGCATGATTGCCGTTTGACTGCATCATGGCTATTTAAAAAAAACAGGTCCAACAAGGCTTGCAGTAACAGAACGAAAGGCAAACGCATACTTGGCTGTGTGTGTGTGTGTGTTGAGAAATTGCCCGTGTCTGAACACACCCACAGCTGGGGCAGACACAGCCTCCACTTCCTTAGAGTGAGTTATGACTCGACACACATAGAAAGAAAGAGGGAGGCAACCGTTATGAAATCATCAGACTGTTGTTCATGAACATCCACGCCTGCATTACAGGCCACCACACTGTTCACATACACACACACAGTTCGTACCACTGAGATATCCTGTCATGTATTTATCCAAGCCGTTGAACTGCTGTCTGTATTTGAGTCTGGAGGCATGTGGCACGGCCCAGTCGCTGGGAACAGTAACCAAGGGGGACATCGCAGAGGGGGATGAGGAAGAGGAGCTGAAAGACAAACAGAGACGACACAAAAATACAAGCTCAATGCACCAAACTTCAGGAAGTCCAGCGTGTTTTCAGACACAAGACAAATGAGGCACTGATTGTGCAAAAGGGGAAATTGCTTAGTGCTTGTGTGTTTTTGCTTGTGTGTTTTACCTGATAGATGCTAGGTCCATCAGCGATGAGGCCTTGTTCATACCAGAAGAGGAGAATCCGAGCGGAGAGGAGTAGGGGGATATAGAGCGAGGTATGCCTGATAACACAAAGCATACACACACATATCCATTACATACTTCCATATAATTATCTGCAATACAATGATGGCATTTTATTGTAGCCATTAACCACTGCCATAAAATCTTGATGCTTTTTTGTTACAGTTTCAGAAAGGGAGAAAGGGGAGGGGAGCCCTACAGTGGGTCAGTAATATACTGCCATCCAGCTAAGCTTGCCAAGGACAGGGAGGCTATTTGTATGGAGATGAGAGAGAGATCTGACTCTGCAAAACCAGGCCAGGATTCAGTCCTTTTCCCCTCAGAAATATATCATCATCTACACTTTGCTGCAAACATATACAATATTTACTCTCAGAGCAGGGCATTGTGAAAAAATAAGCAACTTTCAAGTGATAATCAAAGGACAGATGAATGTATTTAATCATACAGGAGACCCTAATTATGACACAATACCAAGGCAGAGGTAAAAAAGAGGAGAGGAACCAGATAAATAATAAAAATCATCTGTACCAGAAGCCAATCCTGCATGGAGCATTCCCATGGTGCCGTTTGGCAGGGTGGCGCTTCCCCCGGTGGGCATCAGGGGCCTGGGGGAGGTGGAGGCTATTAGAGGGCTCATGCCTGTTGCTGTAGGAACCAAAGGGGTGAGGCCCATCATTGGTGTCAAAGGTGAGAGTCCAGGGGTTGCCATGGAGACAGGGGTCAACATAGCAAGGTTTGTCCCGGACATCATGGACATGTTAGAAGCCATGCCTAGAACACACACATACACCACAATAATAGGTACACCAATCAGATGACATAGCAGTCAAAATGCATGTGCACAAACATGTATGGAGATCAGTCACATACTTAGCTTCGTTAAAATCTATAAATCAAAATTAATTTTTCGTATTTGCATTTTAGGGCTGTCAATTGATTCAAATATTAATAGCAATTAATCGCATGATTGTCCATGATTAATCGCGATTGATCTCAAATTAATCACACATTTTGTATCTGTTCAAAATGTACCTTAAAGGGAGATTTGTCAAGTATTTAATACTCTTATCAACATGGGAGTGGGCAAATATGCTTGCTTTATGCAAATGCATGTATATATTTATTATTGGAAATCAATCAACAACACAAAACAATGACAGATATGGTCCAGAAACCCTCACAGGTGCATCATTTAGCATAAAGAATATGTTCAAATAATAACATGGCAAACTCAAGCCCAACAGGCAACAACAGCTGTGAGTGTGTCAGTGTGCTGACTTGACTATGACTGTATTTGATTATCATAAAGTGTGCATGTCTGTAAAGGGGAGACTCGTGGGTACCCATAGAACCCATTTTCAGGTCAAGGGACCCCTTTGAAAATGGCCATGCCAGTTTTTCCTCGCAAAAATTTAGGGCAAGTTTTGAGCGTTATTTAGCCTCCTTCCTAGTATGACATGGTTGGTACCAGTGGATTCCTTAGGTTTTCTTTTTTCATATGATGCCAGTATCTTCACCCTAGCTTTAAAACTGATTCCGCGACAACCAAAAAATCGCAAGTTGCGTTAATGCGTTAAAGAAATTAGTGGCGTTAAAACGAATATGCATTTACATCTTTTAATCTACACATTTCTTTTTGTGTTTAAGGCTGTGCCTGTTGATGCAAATGAAACATTCATTGTGGACAGTAAAGTTCCTCGCTAACTAACTTCCACATACAGTTTATAATAATAGTAATAATACTGTACCGTAGGCTGGGTTGGTCAAGGACGAGGTGGGGTTATTGAGGCTGGGAGCGTGCACTGGAGGCTGCTTCATAATGATTGGCAGTGCTGAGGGAAGCTGTGTGCCCTGGAGTTTTAGCTTTATGAGCTTCATTGCGATGGAAAACTCCAACCTGTCCATCTTCCCGTCTTTATTCATGTCAGCCAGAGTCCTGAGAGACAAGAGGAAAAACAGAGAGAGTCACCAGTTAAGATCTTTAGCTTCAAGTATAGATTTCAGTGAAAACTTCCAGACTTCCCATCACTCAAAAATGTTTATGTGAGTATGAGAGTGTGTGTGTGTGTTTCTCACCATATCTGAGCCAAAACTGAAGGAGGTAGCCCTGATTGGAGTAAAAACTTCCTTGCCTGCTCCCCTACAGAAAGAGACAGAAAGGGAAGAAACACAAAATTGAGATTCTCCTGCATGCAAAACTGAAAAATGTGTCTGCACAGAATACATCACTATCACTATACCTACAGTATTTGTGTGCCTGTACATGTGTGTGTATATTTGCCTAATCACTTGAGCATGTCGACAACATTTGTTAGAATAGCTACTTCTATTTACATGCGCATGTGTATTATTGGCTGAAGGATGTGTCCTGGTAAAACGGCATTATGAAATGTACTGGCAGGGAAGTCACTGTGAGCGTGATGCAGCAACAGTCTGTGTGATCATAACGTGCGTGTTGGTGTGTCTACCTGAGACGTAGCCCATTGATGGGGAGAGGGTGTCAAACTTCTGATCATGTTTGTCCCTCTCCTCTGGAGAGATCGCCCATACACTTGGACCACCTAGAGAGAAAAAGACCAAGTATCAAAGTGTGAAGCACCAAACATGAGACATAGCCATTCTCTTTAGATGAATGTCAGCCCTGTCAGCATTGGTGTGTTCCAAGTAGAGCTGCAACAACTAATCGATTAGTTGTCCACTATTAAATTAATCGCCACCTATTTTGATAATCGATTAATCCGTTTGAGTCATTTTTAAGGAAAAAAAAGCTCAAAATTCTCTGATTCCAGCTTCGTAAATGTGAATAATTTCTGGTTTCGTTACTCCTCTATGACAGTAAACTGAATATCTTTAAGTTGTGGACAAAACAAGACATTTGAGGACGTCATCTTGGACTTTAGGAAACACTGATCAACATTTTTCATCATTTTCTGATATTTTATAGAATAAACAACTAATCAATTAATCGAGAAAATAATTGACACATTTATCAACAATGAAAATAATCGTTAGTTGCAGCCCTAGTTCTAAGAAGCAGAGTTATCTCACTTTGATAAATGAAAGGAGATCTATTTATATCAGTATGTGTATGTGAGGGATTTCTGGGTTAGACTGAGTAAACCTGCTCCTTGAACAGGCCTGCGGCTGTTTTACCTTCTCACAGTTTAAATAAATCACACAGACAACGTAAATCTGAGCAAAGCCAACAAGCACACACGTTACATGATTACAAAAAAGTTAGACACACACACGCACAGATGAGATGAGAGAGAAGCCCGGGGCCAGCCTCAGTGGCAGTCAGGAGTTGGGAATGCACTGATATTGACAAAGTGATAATGAAGCGCGCTGTTAGTGTGTCACTTTGTTCAGACAGGAGGGCAGAACAACACTGTCACTGAGGCTGACTACACATCAGTGTTTACTCCACGGTCCATCAGCGGGCGCAGTGAATGGACAGTTCACTTCATCATAACAAAACATGCACAGGTCCTGTAACTTTAGTCCTGTCACTGGCACCATAAACACAGCTGGTGTCAAAACATGGAAAGAAATGGACTTAATAATGACCACAACAAAATGTCCTAAACATAGGACTAAAAGTACGCTGGTCCAGAGAAGGGCAGTGGGGCTTTTAAGATTAAAATCTCAGTCATACAAACAGTGAGAGACATAGTGTGTGTTCAGCCATACGTACGCATCGAACTGGGAATTATTACTAGAACTAGCAATGTGTTGGCCTCAGCAGATCTGCAGAGCCAAAAAGCACACAGCACTCTACACATGCACACACACACACACACTGCAGTGGTCTTACCATTCATATTTGCAGGTGGCAGAGTCAGAGAGGGGGAACTCCCGGCGGCGTACTCAGCTACTGCTCGCGGCCATCTGCAAAACACACAGTCACAGCCCAGTCATCAGTCAGTACTGCAGCTAAGACGGGACAGTGGTGTCACTGAGAGGAGGGAGAGAAAAAAGGCAGAGAGAGAGAGAGAGAGAGAGAGCGAGAGAGAGCGAGAGAGAGACAGAGAGAGAGAGAGAGAGAGAGAGAGAGAGAGACAGAGAGAGAGAGAGAGAGAGAGAGAGAGAGAGAGATTCTGGTCAGTCAGCAGAGTCAAACAGGGCTCCTCCTGTTCTTCAGTCAGGAGCACTCTGGGCCACGTCCCAAAGCTTTTAAACTACTGGGACATGTTCCAATACTATCCACACAGACCATAGTAGTGGACAGACACCAATACTACATAAGCCAGACTGATAAACCTTCATAAGAATGCATTTACACTCACTACCCAGAAATATATAAACCCCCTGTTCAGTACAATGTTGGACCAGTTAAAAAAATACCTGTAGCGTCCTGGTGTTAAGCAGACATCAGTTTTACTTCATAACAGCATTGTGATGTTATAGTTTGTACTGTGGTGGGCAAGATTTTGAAGAATTGTTTTGGGTTATCATTCATTCATTGTAAAGCTTTGAGTTTGCAAACTTAGTACAAGACTAAGAGTTTACAGCCATGCTAGCAGCTCTGTGAGACTGGACTTAGGCAAAGCAGCGGTTTGAGCTAAAGGCTAACGTCAGCATGCTAACATGCTCACAGTGATGCTAAACAGGTATAATGTTTACCATGTTCACCATTTTATTTCAGCAGTTAGCATGCTAACATTTGCTAATAACCACTGAACACAAAGTTCAGCTGAAGCTGATGGAAATGTTGGAAATGTTTTGCAGGTATAAAGTGCTACAGGAATGAGTCCTAAAACCCGGAAATGAGTTAGCATTTTAGCATTTCCGGTTCCCTCGTCTTGAAGTCAATGGGGTTTTAGTTAGATGCTTAAAATAAGGTCTGTGGTTAACACAAGCTTAAGAGATTTTAATGTTTTGTTCTACGATATAAAATACGTCAGTAAACATCCCACTCATTAATTTTTAAGACTTTATATGTCTTAAAAAGGCCGTTGCTAACAAGTGGCTAAATGAGACTACTAAACGTCATAACGCCGACTTTACAGCCTCGTTGTGCTGGCATTCATGCGACTGTGGTGTAGTTTGTTTATAGCCTAACGCTAGCTTTTTACTGCTAGCGACTGCATTCACACTTAAAAAATCAGAAAAGTGGTGTTTGTGGAGATTATATTGCTGAACAGAACATATAAGTATCCTAAACGTTTGTTTGCCACAGATCTTATTTTCTGCAATAATCCAAAACTCAATGGAAAAGTCCCATTGGCTTTTTGTCGAGGGACCAGGGTGATGCTAACTTCCAGGTTGGCCCACAAAAATACATCATCACTGTATACCACTCTATTTGATCTTAAACAAAACTATTGGACAAATTGACATTTTCAGATGATGGTGCTGGATGAAAAGTCAGAGGATCGTCACAGTGATTTCAACTGATCCATGAATGTAGTAACAAAATGTATTGGCAGTCCATCCAATAGTTGAGAAATCTCAATCAAAACTGCAATCCATCCAGCAGTTGTTTCAGTTTAAACCAAAGTGGTGGACAGACAGACCGACAGTTTAAATGATTTCATAACTGCCTTCCTGTCACCCATGACCACTCATTTGTCACAGTATGTTACATCATACTTTAAACCTACTCTTGTTGAGTCAAGCACATGCAAAGCAAGTGTGGGAATGCAACTGCT
Organism: Adelosebastes latens; assembly: GCA_916700685.1. Lineage (NCBI taxonomy): Eukaryota > Metazoa > Chordata > Actinopteri > Perciformes > Sebastidae > Adelosebastes > Adelosebastes latens. Next base: position 101,620 of record CAKAKR010060002.1, read on the forward strand.
GTCGTATTAACCTGTTTTATGTAGCGGGAGGGCCCACATCTACTGCAGGGTTAACAGTTTGTAAATTTCAAGTGATTAGTTACTACATTTAGTGCAAGGGTGGACGTGTATGTGTCTCCGTATTTCTCAATTTTCTTTGATAACTGTTGTCAAGATTACTGCAATAAAGATTTCTCAGCAGTGTGGTCAGATGACAAAGCCGGTTAACTAGTAAGCTAGAGAAATTTGCCGATTTATTATGAATTTTTGTATTTTCTGTCAAGTAATTAGACCACATTTTCTTTGCATCATTGCTTGGGATGGTTAGGAGGAGGATTGTGGTAGGTCACAACATGGTAAATATACTAGACTTTGTGTCTAGACTAAATGTACCATATACTGTATGGGCTCTGTGTTGACAAAAGACCAATTTGCCAGCATATTTATAGGTCTCATCTGTGACCGCAGCGCTGCTCCACCTGTTGAAGTACAGCCAACACAAAACTGGCTTGTTTAGATCTAAAACAGTGCTTCACCGTGTGATGGAAAGTATGAACCTTTGCTTCAATACAGGACAGATAGCAAAAGGCCACGTGTTCAGTGAGAACTACATTTTAAGCATTTATTTCTTAAACAACTGAATATATGCAATCTAACATCAAGTACAAAGCTGAATTTATTTTCATGCATCTTAGTTTGGGACGCTGTGAATCAGATTCTTTCACATTCACTTCATGACTGGCGTGCTGAACACCTGCTTCCTCCACGACTATCTCTCGACCATCAGCTAGTCAGACTCACATGATGTAGTCGGAGGAGGAAAAGGAGGAAAGAAATTCCAATCTTTCTTCTCAACACTTCCTGCTCGGTGACCCACAGACACAAGCATTTCCTCGTCCTACGTCAGTTTACAGGGAGTGATCGTGGATTTTGGCAAAGGGGCGGCTTTGATGTCCCAGAAAATATGAACTAGAGTCAGAGCGAGGGTTGGAACTGGGGCAATACGGGAATTACAGACTGGAGGGGGATTTTTAGGAAGATAAATGACTGATCGCTGACTTGTCTGCTGATATGAGCTCATGAAAGAGAACATGAATGACATAAAGAGAGAATGAAAGAGAGTGATAGTGTGTAGTTTCTGTGAGCGTGGTCTGATCAATACTCTCACAAGGGCAGAGAACAGCAAGGGAGGGATAAGCTACTGCCTGCCATCTGGCGCTCTCCCTCTCTCCTTCTCCTTCACTCCTCCTGGATCAAGTCCTCCTGCTTCATCCTCCTCCTACAGCCTGCTTTGCCTTATTCTCTTTCATTCTGCCCTTGTTCTTCACATGCAGTCTTATTAGAGTATGAGAGTGTACATATGGAGACTTCTCCCATTAAGAAGTCATGTTTGCAGCAGTCCCAACAGAGATACAGCAAGACTGCACTACTTGCAGTAGAAAAACAAAGAAGTCAGGTTACCATTTAGTTAAGTACATGGATTATTGAACTAGTTGGAGCAAATGCCACGGCCATGAACTCAGCTAAAGACAATTTTCTGCACTGCACTAACATTTACCATCATGTGGAATATAGAGCCTACACTGACCAACCAGTTTGTTAGCAAGGATCCATCACATTTGGTCATCAAAGAGTTGCAGAAAAATTATTTTGCATTTTTTTTATACTTAAATACAGGGCTCAACAATAAGAATTGCCAGCTTGTCCGGGGCAAATAAAATGCCACCTTGGGCTAGTAAATCTCGCAACTCCGATTGGGCAAGTGGTAAAAAAGAATTACCGGTAAACACATCAATTTTTTTTGGAGCTGATGATGGAAGTAACTAAGAAGAGAGCCATCTTGCTTCCTTCTCATCTCTGTTGAGAGCTGCACATGCGCAGTATCGATTGGGCACTCGCAAGACAATGGCGATGGGTAAAGACAAAGTTTATGAGCTGAAGCACAAGTGAGCATTTCAATTATCCTGGAAAGGAGGAGTTTAGTTGGGGGCCGTAAAAGGATGTGGACGAAACTCCAGATTAATTTACCTAAATAAAGATTAAACATGACAATTAACTTTAGTCCTTGTTGTTATTTGATGTAAAACTGTAAAGTAAAAATTGACTTTGGGCAAGTACATTTCTGATGTTGACCCCTGACATGATAAACATGTTAATCTCAACAGATGCCTGACATCTCAGGTGTTGCATAGTACAGTAGTGTAAACAGTGGAGTTTGCCACACAAACTGTATCGAGTCCTAATGCTGTTTCAAGCTCTTTTTGTGCATATTGCCCAACACAACTATATGCCAACAAAGGATATGAGTGATAAGCTGACATCAGCCATTCAGTATTAGTCAGGCTCTAGTCGTGGAGTGAAACCTCTGGTAATGTAACACTTTAGGAATTATAATGAATGAATGAAAGATAGCAGTGGATTGTCGGCTTCAAGGTTGTTTCCAGAGTGACAGAGAGGAGTCTGACTTTTCCTGACTGGACGGCTGCCTGACCAACTGACCGACTGACTTGGCTGCTACAAGTGACTGACTTCAGTGGTAGACTCACTCAGCTTTGCAAACCTCATGCAAATCCTTTCTGAGGGTTCCACCTACCCTAGAAACTACTTCAGCTGTACTTCACCTGTGATGCATGCAGGAACTATTAAAAACCACTAAAAACAAGGTTATAAAATAGACTCCAGGCGACAGGAAAGTGGCTGTGAATGAAAGCCTGACGCACTGTTTTGATAGCGTTACAGTCGGCACCATAGGGAGGGAGACATAAGTGGCGCGTTTACAGATTACACAAAGTCTTCATTTTTTACATAAGGGTTTGCATGATCGCCAAATTGGCTAAGTGAGAAAAACCTTTTCAAAACACACTATGTAGTCTGGACACTACATCCTTGTAATGAATAGAGACCGGCAGCTGGAAGCAAGACTTTTTTATTATCAGTATTATGAAACTGGAATACAGTTTGATAATTCTTGGACAGAATAAGACGAAGATTGCACTGTGTTTTCCTACTTTTCAAGGTCTGGCCCAATGCTGAATTATATAATCCCATCCTGGTGCCCACACATGCACACTCACAGTAGTCCCATAACTGTTGTCATGGTTGAATACATAAATAGATATGACTCATATTGGGTCCTAACCTGTAGTTTACAAAACAGCTCTTCCACAGTCATTGGGAGGTGTTGGGACATCAGCCAGGTGTAAATGCAATCTGTACAACGTGACCACATTCTTAAGAGAAAAAAAAAATCCACCCAGGAAGTTGAAAGGTCACCAAACTTTGCCTCTTCCTACAAGCTCAAGCAAGCCCATCAAAAAGCTACAAGGAGTAGCAGCAGCTAGCAAGTCTTCCCTCGCAAAAAAAAGAGATTCAATAATGAATGACTCGCGTCCATGGCTTTGCTTCCTTGACCTGAGACGCGTCATGTTTGTTGACAAGTGCGCCAGCTCTGCCTAACTAATTTGCATATTTAGAATCTAATCACAACACGGGCAGAATTAAGATAATGAGAATGCTTATTAATACCAGATCAGATGTCCTTATCCAGAGAAAGAAACACCACACTTCCTCAGAGTGTGGCTTTGTCGGTCAGACCTCACCTGCTTCAGTTCTGCTTTGGTTCCTGCTGAAAGACTGGGCCATTTCTGTGTCTCCGTTAGTATATACAACACTGAAAACTGTTGGATAAATAGCCCAGCTGTCTTGTCCCTGACACTGGCTGCTTCAGTAGCAGCTTACTCTCTTTCACTCAGAGTATTTGTCTGTGTCTGTTAGTGTGCACTTTTTACACTGCACCTTGTATACTTTTACATTGACAGAAGGAAACACTGAACACAACGAAGAACCAGACAGAGATGGATGAGACTGAGGAAAGGATGTTTTACAATGAACCTTCTCTCATCTCTTAAACCCTTCACTTCCTCATTCCCTGAATGTCTTTTGGACAGTCCTTTTTTCCTCTCTCTCTCTCTTCATGTGTTATTATATATCCATGTCTGTCCTTCTGCCCCTGAATCTATTCCCTTCCAGTTGTGTGTCCCTGACCTGCCCTCATCACGACTCTGTTCTGAAACAAGCACTGTCTGTTGTTCTAGGAAATTATTGATTTTCAGCCAGCTCGCTCGCTGACCTCACACCAATGACATCAACTCCATCCAGATGACTCTCTCCCTCTCTCTGTGTGTTTGTTTCCATGTACAGTAAAATTACCCATGCTCCAGTCCTATCCATCACCTTTATCACTCATTCCCCTCTCTTCCATGTTCTTACTTTTTCCTGTCTTTCTGACTGCTTCCCACCATACAGCTAACTCTTCAGCTGGCCTCTTCAGCTGACGCTCACACATTCAGAAAGTGCTGCAAAAGGCCGTTTGGAGTGTTTTAGATTGGGTTTGATTAACACTGTTTGCAGTGCTGTGTTTTGTTTTCTTAAGAGGCAAGGCATGCCTCTCCCTCCTTTAGTCTGCTTTGACCCGCCCTAATAAATCAGGAGGATGTGGCAGGACTGGAGAAAGTACTCTGATAAATTAAATTTATAGCGTGAACTAGAGTTAAAACAGGATATTTCTGGTAGTATTGTGCATGTGTTTCCTCTCTATCATCTTCACTGAAGCTTCAATGAAGAAGATATTAAGGAGGAGGAGTTGAAAGGCTGGTTAAACCTTAAATCTGATGAATAAATTCCCTACCAAACCAACACTGGGCCTGTCCAGAGGTGCTCTCTGTTATTGTAATGCTGCAAAGGCTGCAGATCGCACATGCAAGAGTGGTGATTATCTCAAGTAGCATGACAGCGATGAAGAAAACAGGCAATTCAGCTTATGATAGCCATACTGATAATATTACTAATCATCCATCATCTGTAACCGCTTATCCTATTCAGGGTTGCGGGGGGGCTGGAGCCGATCCCAACTGACATTGGGCGATGGCAGGGTACACCCTGGACAGGTTGCCAGACTATCTACAGGGATGATAATATTACTACTGTAATAATAATAATGTAAACAGCAACCCTGACCTTATTCAGGGTTGGAAATTACATTTTTTGTCCACCTGCCACTGTGGCTGGTGGATTCCAAAATCTGCCGGCAACTCAATAGATTATCATTGTCTTTTTTGGCAGGTGAGTGAAGCAAATCTAGCAGCCACTTGCATATTTTACCAGCATTTGACTGGTGGCTGCCTGTTGCTAATTTCCAACCAATCAACAGAAAGGTCTGAGGTGAAGCTCATTTGTCATATTGCCTTGAGGATGATTCAGCAAAAGGAAAGTACGCAAACACGGAGATCAAAACCAGGTTGATCAGTTTCCACTACTGTGTTATGCAATAATAACATAATTACTGTAAGGTTCCACAGAACAGCGGATACTCCCCGTCCTGTGGCAGTCACTTCAACATGTATTGTCCTACTGAATTATTACCCTGCCCACTGTACTGAAACATCCATTCTCTCTGTATTTCTCACACAAGTGGCTCTATGGCCCTAAGCTTCACTGTAGAGGTGCAACTTTTCAGTCAGTTTATCAGTGTCAGGCAATGGACATCAACATTACACCTGTTAATATCAATGATGCATTCATTTTGTGCTGCTGCTGCACTTGCAGAATATAGTGACCGTTTTATAAAAAAAAACTTTTTAAAAATCATATTTACTCCAATTCTACCCACTGCTGCTTTAAAGGGACTGTTTGTAACTTCTTACACGTATAAATCAACCGGGTCGGTGTTCCATGCGTGCTCGCTCGCATGTGCGCGCTCGCATATGCGCACTCGCGTGTGGCTACCCTGTTCAGACAAGACTCCAACACAAACTACACGGAAGCACCAAAACCGCAAAGATATATCTAGTGAAGCCCGTCTTGCAAAACAGTGTTGGCCGCAGTCAGAGGACGCAGGGGAGACCGTAGCTTTGGTCTCCAGGGCCGGAGTCTCTGCTCCTCTGCCTGCCTGCTTGCCTTCACTCAGCTCGCTCCACCTCACGTGCATGCGCGCACACTACACACTGCAGAAGACTTCGTAGCTCTGAGAATATCTAGTGAATGTACAGTGGACGTTTGCAGAAATAACTGCTGCAGCTCCTCCAGACCAACAGAGGTTTTCCGTGTCTTGAAAAGTGACGGGGCTCCGCAGCGAGAAACGTTATCGTCTCCGACTGGGTGCCGGTGTCTTCCCTGTTTCCTCCGGCCGCGGTCGGGAGGCTGAGGCAGGAAAAGCCAAAACTAGGATCAGCAGTGATTCATGGAGAGACCTTCGTCTGGTCAGCTAACATTACTGCCAAGCAGGTGAAATATAGAGTGATATTGTGGTTCTAGCTGACGTGTGTCGCCTCACTGTTTTGAGCGATGCTCGTTCATGTCTATGTAGAGCGAGCACAAGCCCAACAGTGACTTCCGTTGACTAAACGGCCACAGGTGTCGCTGTTAACAAGCATTTCTGATTCTTACTAACAGTCCCTTTAAGCCACACAAAAACAGTATGTAAACTCCACTGGTGGTATTGCAAAACAAAATAAAAAAATATTAGTATTTGCTGAAATGACCCTGTAAATTATTATTTATCAAATACTGACAAAAAAAATGTGTGTATTTAATCATGTTGAAGTGATGCTTAGTTACTGGTGACTATGTCACTTTAGATAATTGTCAGAACAAGAAACCCACTATGGGACAACCCAAAATAGGCCACAATTTAAAAAATCATATATAACTGAGCACTGCTTCTTCATTGGGGACCACAGATTTTATTTTTTATTTTTTATTTTATGTAACCTTTATTTAACCAGGTTAGTCCCATTGAGATTAAGAGCCTCTTTTCCAAGGGAGACCTGGCCAAGACGGTCAGCAGCAAGAACACAAAGTTGCAGACACAGACACAAATAGAGATAAAATACAATTCACAAACACTAAAAGCACTAAAATTTGCATTAAAAGAGAACTATCTAAAGACAAATGGGGGGGACAAAAAGGAACTTTTCTGGGAGTCAGCTGTACAACAAGGGAAGCTAAAAACATTGGCATGCCATAGAGTCTGCTTCTAAAGCCTTCATTTTTAGATTTAAAAATATTTAATGATACCAGCTCCTTGGTTTTTAGGTCATTTTGGAGCTTTTGGGACTTTATTTATAAACTGAAAGTGACTTGAACCTCCCTCTCTCTGCACAGTATATGCCTGAACCATAAACTGATAGAGTAACATTCCCAGCTCACTTTGTCACCAGCAGCTCGGTGTAAAAACCTGCCTGCAACCTGCTCAACTCGTTTCAACTAAGACCTGCAAATCTGCCTTTACAAGAAGAAGAAAGACCTGCTAACATGTAATGAAACCATAACTTAACATTAGCTAGCTAACCAAACTCCCATCCCAGCAGAGCACCATCACCACCCTTCAAATATAGATATATTACAGATAAACTAAACAAATATTAAAGGACGAAACAGTCCAAAAGCTTACGTGAAACCTAAAAGTCATGTATAGAAGCATTAACGTAACAGTATTAAACTTACATGCTTAGATAAGCAGTTTCTCTTCGCGTACCTCTCTCTCTCTCTCACAGCGGCCACAGAAACATCAACTTCCTCGCTTCCTCTGGGCCTGAAGTTATCATCCACCTCTTCTTCACGGTTCTTCAGACACTCTGAGACGGTTTATTATCCAAACGAGAGCGCTATTTGTTGGATAAATGTTAAAGTTTTAGCCTGCAGCGTTTGTTAACTCAGAGAGAAGAACCTGTTGCTGCTGACAGCTCAGTGTGTGTCACACACCAACACCAACAACATGGCTGACAACAGACGAGTGAGCGGTGAGCTGTGAGGCTGTTAACGTCTCCACAGAGTGGGAGGAGAGAGAGAAAGAGGGAGGAATAAGAGTTGAACAGATGGGGAAGGAGAACAATTGATGGGAGAAAGATAAGGAAGACGGCAACACAAGAACTATAGTCTTTTTATCCCTCATTTTTAAGTCCTACATTGACTTCAGTTAACGTCGCCTAGGTTACAAACTGCTCTTACCGTCGTCTCAACTGAATATTATTCCTATTTAAAGGTCCCATATTGTAAAAAGTGAGATTTTCATGTCTTTTATATTATAAAGCAGGTGTAAGTGCTAAATAAATGCTGTGAAAGTATCAAAACGCTCAATATATGGAGAAATACATACAGACCGTATTCAGAAATTGTGCGTTTGAAACAAGCCGTTAGGATTTCTGTCCATTTGTGAGGTCACAAATATACAATATTTAGATCATACACGATTTTAAACATAAACATTCTAAATGGGTCCCAGTTTATTTCCCGTTGCAGTGTATGTTAATGATATCAGCTGACAGGAAGTACACGTGGACCCAAACTGTTGCCTAGCAACGTAATTCCGTTGCAGTTCCGTTGAAATGAGCTAAAACGGAGCGTTTCAGACAGAGGGGGAATACAGGCATATTCAGGCAGACAGTACGAGGAAAATAAAGTTTTTTTTAACATTACAGCATGTAAACATGTTTTAGTAAAAACACAAAATACAAGTATGAACCTGAAAATGAGCACGATATGGGACCTTTAAGATAAGATAAGATAAGATAAGATAAGATAGAACTTTATTAATCCCGAAGGAAATTCTTGTGCCAGAGATTGCTCAAAAATACAACAAAATTACAACAAGTTCAAGTGTATAAAATAAAAAGCACCAGTGACTAATAGAATAACATTAAGTAAGATACATTTAGTAAAATGAGTAAATAAGATAAGATAAGTAAAATAAAAAAGGTAAAGTAAGCTAACAAACGGAAAAATAAATAATATTGCACATGTTGGACATTAATATTGCACACAATGAACAGTGATATTGCACATGAGAATGTAATCAATGAAATGTAATCAACCAGAAACTGTCGAACATGTACTGATACACTGCAGGAATTACAGTATCCAGAGGAATCACCTTTAACAGTCACTAAGGAAGGCAAAACATCAGGACTTTTCATTGTCAGGTCTATTGGGGAATACAGCAGATAAAATATACTGTGAAATTATTCAGTTTTAAAGAGAAACTGATTTAGTTAAACGAATCTAGAGTTTTCATCATTATTTTATTTATTTTATTTATTTTATTTATTTTATTTATTTTATTTATTTTATTTATTTTGTTTCTGCACAATCGCCTGTTCCACACTCCAATCCAGATGGTGGCGGTAATGCACCTCTAAGATGGTTTGCCAACCGCCAATAAACACCAAAGAAGAAAAAGAAGAATGAGAACAATTGATGGGAGAAAGATAAGGAAGAGTGCAACACAAGAACTATACTCTTTTTTTCCTCATTTGAAGTCCTACATTGACTTCAGTTAACGTCACCTAGGGGTGCGTTCCAAATCGCATACTTTTACTTTTTACTTTTAGTACATACTGCAGCTGTGTAGTGTTGCATGCAGTATGCATAACATTGCGCCTTTAGTACATACTATGCGTTCCAATACCCTCAATACCCTACTATTTAGTATGCCAGAAAAAGATTTAGTATGTCCCAATACATAGTATGTCAAATGCAGTATGCTAAAAATATCAGGACGTCCTACTACATCTGGTTGCATTTTGCAGTATGCAAGTCAGCATGCTTTTCTGGCTATGTTGACCCACAATCCTCTGTGCAGGGGATACATGAGCAAGAGGGTCAAAGTTCAAGGCGCAATGTTATGACGAAGTAGTATGTCCCACTTGTATGCATACTGCATGAAACAGTACGTACTTTGTAAGGGCAGCTGCAGTACGTACTAGAAGTAAAAAGAAAAAGTATGCGATTTGGAACGTAGCCTAGGCTACAAAGTGCTCTAACCGTTGTCTCAACTGAATATTATTCCTATTTAGAAGATGTGGTCTCGATAAGAATGGCCTAGCTAGTAAATAGTAGAGCCTAAATTACAGTTTACTGTGTGTGAAAATGTTTTAACTGGTAAAGGATTTTAAAAAAATCCAAAATAATGTCAAATTAAGTGAAAGTGGCCTCAGTTTTCTTCACAGTTTGATTAGCCTTCTATACGCAAACTACATAGCCCATAGTGCATTGCGGCTGCTTTATAGTGATGTGTCGGTCGCGAACGAGCTGGCTCAAAGAGCCGGCTCTTTTAAGTGAACGATAAGAGCCGGCTCCCGTCCGAGAGCCGTTTTTTTAATTTTTTTTTTTATTAATTAATTCAAGGCAGAATGATAGGACGATATTCTCCGCGCCACGGGCACTCCATGCACTGACTGTGACTGAATGTTGTGTTATTGACGTCCGTGCGACCAATCGGGTGATGAAAGACAAGGATCACACCATCAAGCAGGGAGGGGCGGGCGGAGGTGCGCGCCGCACTGGCGGTCTACAGGTACAGAGCAGGAGGGAGAGGAGGAGAGAAAGAGAGAGGAGTGCGGTGCGGTGGGGTGCGTTGCGGTGCGGTGCGTTGCGGTGCGTTGGGGTGCGGTGCGTTGCGGTGCGGTGCGTATTGGTGCGTTGCGGTGTGTTGTGGTGCGGTGCAGGTGTGGTGCGTGTGTGCAAATAGCAGACAAGATGAGTGACAGTCGGAAACGAAGCAGCATGTAAAATTAAGATATTCTGGAAATTATAAGGTTTAGTATAATTATATTGAATAATTTAAGTGATATGTGTGCACACATACTAATCATAGGTCGCTAAATTTTGCTGAATTATAAAAGGCAGAAGTGGTAAAACGAAGAGCCGTTTGGGAGCCGAAAGAGCCGGCTCTTCTCGGTGAACTGAGCCAAATGAACCGGCTCACTAAAAAGAGCCGTAATTCCCATCACTACATTGCGGCTGCTTTACCTTTTTGCGACGTTGTAAAGCGATTTCTGACGTGACGTACCGCGGTTCAGTCCGTCCTAGCAACAAACCAGCGTTTCTTCATGTAAGTTTGGTTAGTTAAAGGAGGAAACATGTTCAATAAAAAGCCCCGGAGGAACTTCCGCCAGAGAAAAGATAACTCCAGCGACGAGGAGGACGAGCCGAAGAGCAGAGAAGACGGAAAGGAAGATGAGAAAGCTCCGGTAAATGCGGTGAATAAGCCGTTCAAAGTGTCCCAGAGCCGCGGTATCACCTGCAGCTCCAAGCGGGAAGAGACGCCTCCAGAGCCGGACAGCAGCGACGGAGAGGACGGGGAGACGCTGGAGGTGACAGAGGAGAGAGAAGATAAAGACAGATATGGGTTTAAGAAGAAAACAAACTCCATCCTCAGTTTCTCTGACGACAAAGAAGGTAAATAAGTGTGTAAATATGGTGTTTTGAAAGTCAATATGTTTCAAAGATGTACCCCAGACAGGAAGCTGTAATACGAAAGTAAATATGCATACATCTGCCTGCAGGAATGAGGATGTGTGTTACATTACATACTCTGATTTTGTTTATACGGTCTTAGTTGAGGAACCAACATTTAAGCTGAAGAAGTCCTCTGATAAAGCTGTGCTGTTCCAAGTAAGAAGGAAGGAGGCTTCACCTGCCAAGACCAGCCAAAGCACAGGTAGGTACCTCACCTGACTAGACTACCATTCTAGAAGATCATTATGATAGATGTTGCATTACGTACACAAATCTTAGGTTAAAATACAGTATGGTACACTAGATACATGTCAGGTGCCAGCTTATTAAGTACATCTAGCTGACACTAATGCAGGGGTCAGAAACCTTTACTATCAAAAGAGACATTTTAGGCAAAACAACAACAAAAAAGAATCTGTCTGGAGCCGCAAAACATTTGAGCATTGTGATGAAGGTAACACAGTTTATAGTCTAATATATAGTATATAAGTCTAATGCAGTGAGGGACAAAGTGCAAATGTACTACGGAGTAATAGGGCCACATTGAGGGAAAAATATCTGAGATTTCCAGAATAAAGTCATAATATTACGAAAAAAAAGTAACATTACTGTGATGGAATAATTGATACACAAGTTAACTTAGGAAGGAAGAGGTCCCGGAGCTGACGATGTCTTACAAAAGAAGGTTTATTGAAGCTTGATCAAGGAGCAATTGTCAGGTCTCCACATTGAGGTGCTCTCTGCGTGAAGGCCTCACAACTCTGCCCTTCCTCCCTGGTGCTCAGTGTCTTACCCCTTATCATGTTTTGACTTACTCCGTTCCTCTGGCATCTCTGGCCCTGGTTGCCCCAGCGACTGGCTCTACGGTCTCCACTACAGGCACAGCTGTAAAGATAACGGTGGCTCCTCTAGACAGGACTCCAACCCAATAATGTCAACAGAGGGACACTCTGACAAACACTCTGACCTTTCTACCAAATACAGAGGAATTAATGGAAAATTCCATCACAATTACGAGAAAAAAAGTCGTAATATAACCAGAATAAAGTCATACTTTACGAGAAAAAAGAAAATAACACGTAAAATTACTACTTTAGAATATTATGACTTTATTCTCATAATACTATGACTTTATTCTTGTAATATTATGAATTTATTCTAGAAATCTCAGATTTATTTTTTTCAAAAATCCACAGGGAGTCACTGGAGAGGGGCTAAAGAGCCACATGTGGCTCCAGAGCCGCAGGTTGCTGACCCCTTCACTAATGCAATCTAATGTCTATGTCTCTAATATTTTGTCCACACCATTTATATAAATGAGGGCAGACTACATGTTGTAACACCAATCAGTGTAAGTAATTGTATACTCAGATGAAATACAGATGGTTGTAGTATAATTTGACAAATGCTTATTTATGAATTTGTGGAAAAGAGTGGAAAAAGCATTAGCATGTCAGCATAGTCAAAGGTCTTGTGTAGAGGTATATTGTTTTTGAAGAGGTGCCTATACAGAACTCTTACCTGTTGAAAATGTTTTAGGAGTGTCAGCCTACAAACTTAACAGGTCTTAGTCATTGAAGTAATATTTAAGATTTTGATTTTACTTAAGTAATTATCTAGATAATAATGTGATAATGTTGGCCAACATCATCAGACTTTGAAATTTTTCCCATTTAAAATGCCTCCCATTCTTCTCTCCCAGCCACAGCACGTGGAGGTTTTCCATCATCTGCTTCTCCCAGGCAAGATGATGACAATCAGGCTTCACCACGTGCTCTGCACCATAACGATGATGACGATAGCGATGATGATGATGATGACAATGACAGTGATGAAGGTGATGCCAGGTCTCCCACAGCTAGCTCAGCCTCAGACTCCAGCCGCTCTGCTACTAAACCAGGTATGTGTTTTTGTGGGTGTATACTGTATGTGTATACTGTATGTGTGTACTATATGTGTGTATGGAATGTCAGAGATATAAAAAACAACAACTCTGTTTTAAATCCAAGTGATTGTTGGTGTGTGGATGATAAAGGTTTTAGAATAGACAAAATCAACATACAGAATAGAGGCTACAGGTTGCTACAGCACAGTGCTCATTAGGGCTGCATGATATGGAGAGGTGACTGTATACAGTGTGTGTGTGTGTATTAAAGGACCAGTGTGTAACATTTAGGGGGATCTATTGGCAGAAATGGAATATTATATTAATAAGTATGTTTTCTTTAGTGCATAACATAACAACCTGAAAATAAGAATCGTTGTGTTTTCGTTACCTTAGAATGAGCCGTTTATATCGACATAGGGAGCGGGTCCTCTTCAAGGACTCCGCCATGTTGCTCCACCATGTTTCTACAGTAACCCAGAACAGACAAACCAAACACTGTTAACTTTTTCTGCTTGGGCTAGAGTCAATAACGTTACTCGTCGCCATCGCCGCTCTCTTTCTCTTGCTTCACCACTCACTTCCCACGTACACACACACACACGCACACACACACACACACACACACACACACACACACACACACTCTAAGCACTCTACTATTACAACAACTGGCTCTAGAGAGGGCCATTTGTGTTTTCACGTCAGCCACCGTAGCAATCCTACACGCTTGACACACGGGAGAAGTTGTAATCTGCAACCTCACCGCTAGATACCACCAGATCCTACACACTGTTCCTTTAAACATATTGGGTACTAAAACGGTGCAAAGACTTAAGCAATATATACTTCACAGAAGTGCTGTTCAGACAGTCTCAAAGCGATGAAAAGCTCCACTCAGATGTTTGGACAGAGAGGATCTGCATTAGTAGTTGTATTAAACATACACTAGGAAATGTTGCTACCTGGAATTTTTTATTTTCTGTAGCCTGTTTATCTATCTATTGTTCCAATAATTACTGCTGTACATCCATTTTACAATATCTTCACTCTGACATCTACATTCTCGCCCCACCTCCATGTGTAGACATGTAAACATATGTACAACCTGGCTATATCATTGGGGTGAATGAGGCGTTGTCAGACCTTGTTCTGCAATGTATAATTGCAATGTGTCTCTGATTAAACTTATTGAATACCAGATAACAATAATAGCATTCTTCTTATTTTCAGTATGCATTGAATGTCCTATTATTACTACTAGTGAGAAAAACATACAGTACACAATCTTTTGTCATCATTTCCAGCAGTGTTAAGAAGCCAACTTTCTGTTGCTACTGACTTGCTTTTATTATTATTTATTATAAGTAGTATCCTGCTTGCTATACACCTGCATCTGGTCTGTTTGGTGCGAGTGTGTGTATAGGATTGTGTCAACAGTTGGGTTGTCCATACATGTTCCTTGTGTATACCTGCATTTATTTGTCTGTCGATTTGTCTTACAGTAGTCATCCCTAATGCTGAAGCGATCAAGGCAGCCAAGTGGCAGCGTCGTCACGGCACTCGAGCCCCGAAAGAATACATTTCTCTGGGTAGAGACGGCCACAGCTCCGCTGGTAGCACCCCGGATCACTACAGCAGGGAAGACGAAGAAGACAGAGTTGATGATGATGATGATGAGCCAGATGATCATGAGAGAAGAATCGAGTTCGCCCCAAGATTGAAGAGCATTAGGGAGAGGATTGCTGAGAAACTTGGTATGAGAGGCAGGGAGAAATTATTGTATTGGTGACATCTAGCTTAACATGGAATTGGCATTTTGTGACTGCTTTTTCTACGACGGTGTGAATTAGTATAACTGTCAAACTGTAGTAGCAACAGAATTATAGTTAAATGGCCTGTTGTTTGCACCAAGTGTACTATTTTGTATGTTTGTGTGTAATCTAGGAGAAAGTGATGCCAGTTTCTCAGGAACTGATGAAGACGAGCAGGAACTTTGGGAGGAGACACAAATTGAGAAGGGAGTCAAGAGACGGCCAGGAGGACAGGTAGGAAGAGATTGAAATAGCCCTCTTATAGGGCTGTCGCAATAACCACAATATTGACAAGCCAACCGCAGGAGATGGCAAGCAAGAAACCGCTGCGCCTCATTGCCCTCCTTTGTTCTGCATTTAACAATAAAATGATTTGTTTTAAAACTGTCATCTTTGTCAAATAAAAAGCAACAATATACTTCATAATAGCCCAACAATAAGCTTATTTATACAGCCCTAAAATCAGGATAAATGAAGCAAAAAAGTTGCAATAATACTGTATATCACACTGTTGAGCCAATCATTATCACCGCAGGGGAAATTCCTTCACCGCGACAGCCCTACCCTCTTAATCTTTTGCCCATATTTTCTTAAATTTTTTTTTTTTTATGTTTTAAGTTTAAGTTTTCCTCTCTTTTTCTAGTATATTGTTTCTGTGTCGCTCTTTCTGTTTTGAACTTTTGTCCCATGTAGTGTAAAATTAGGTGCTCTCAAATGGCAGAATCTTTTTCTGAAGACTCAAGCCTTCCATCAGTGTAACTACTCCCCTCAGTACGGCAGTGTTGACATCCTTCATCCTCCTATTTTCTTCCTCTCAGAGCCCATCTGGCAGTGAATCCAGCAGCTACAGCTACAGCAGCAGTAGCAGCAGGCGAGACCGACGACAACAAAAGAAGAGATCAAAGGGGGTCAAAATCCCAACTCTTCCTTCCATCAGTATCTCAATGGTCAAGAAAAGGATCACTGCAAAGTAAGTTTTCTCTAGCTTTATTTGCCTTAATGTTGGACCATATCATCAATTAGTCATTATATATTACACATTTACACTAATCAAACAAGTACCTGTGTATTCCTTTCTTCACACTTCACCTCTTTCTGATTTATAGACTAGACTCCCTGAAGGAGGTGCACAGTGCACGGCAGGCAGAGCTGAGGAGGATGGAGTTTGACGTTGAGAGCGCTAAAACCTCCATGGAGACTCTGGAGGAAAGTTCCTCAGAGCGACAGCTGAAGTTTTACAGAGCCATGACCCTTTATATCCACAACCTGGTGGAGTGTCTACGGGAGAAGGTCAGAAATTAGGAAATCTGTTCAGTCCATATCCACTGTTAACTATCATATAAAAGCATAAATGTCAAATAATTAATAAAGTTGATATAATAGAATCTTAAATTGTACTTTTCCAAGTGACAGTAAGAATTTTTAAACACATTTGACATAATACACATCTTTGATCTCTCTTCATTTAAAGCTCTCTGTCATAATCGGACAGTTTTGTCTAACAGGAACAGTTTTATCTCTACTTCTTGGCAAAAATATAAAACAATTGGAAGCTACAGAATTTCCTCCCTTCTGAAGACAGACGATGTTAATTTGCTGACTGAGGTTAATTCGTTGACAGGTTATTGAGATCAACTCACTGGAGCTTGAGTTACACGCTCTGCTGTCCGACCACATGGATGCACTGTTAGCACAGAGACGACAGAGCATCAAGGAGCAGGCTGACCGCCTGCAGCAGCTCAGCTGTGAGTAACATCTGTGTGTCCATGTGTCTGTATTTGCATTTGTGTATTTGTACAATATGTCTCAAAATGGTCTCCAGAAGGAATATTGACATTAACTGGATTTTTTTCATTCCATTTATTTAGATAGCACAGATGAGCAGAGTGGAAGCTCAACCAATGGACCAGAAACTCAAGGGTGAGTGTCATAAAAATAACATTTGTTCATGTCTTTTTTTTTGTTTATTTACTTTGTTCATATATTGAATATATTCTATACATAAACAACAAGATTGCTGTAATAGTACATTAGAAATGCTTAAAGTAATGAGAGGGATGTACAAGGTGAAATAGGTACTACACTCTACTCTACACAAATATTTGTATATTTGTCTGACATGTTGCAGCGAGGCCGACTCTGGTGTTAAAGCTGAAGAAGATTTTGATATTCCTGAAGACACACAGCCCTCAGCAGAAGAGGAGGAGCAGCTGCAGAAGAAGACGGGTGAGCAGGAATTAAATCTGTTCAGCTCTCTACCTGTTCAGCTAAAAGCTCCAACCAGACAGCTTTAATATTATAAAGTGTAAAAAATACTGCAACTTTTTTTCAATCCTAAGTAGAAGAAAACAGAAGTCAAGGTTGAATTAATTGATCCCTTGGTTGCTTTTGTCTGACTCTCTTTCCTTCCCTCTCTGCTCCCTCTCCAGCTGATATCCTGTTGACGTCCCAGGCCGTGTTTTCCGACGTCCAGGCCGAGTTCTCCGACGTCAAGAAGATTCTGTCCCGGTTTGAAGAGTGGAGAGGCTCTTACTCTGACTCTTACCACAGTGCCTACATCTCTCTGTGTCTGCCCAAGTTGTTGAACCCCATCATAAGACATCAGCTACTGGCGTGGGACCCCCTAAAGGTACATTGTGGACACAAACACAGAGACTAGCACATACGTACACACAGATGCCACGACACAACTTCTAACATTATGTGTCCAATGTAATATGTGTGTTTCAGGAAGATAGTGGGGACTTTGAAAACCTCCCGTGGTTCACATCCGTGGAGACCTTTTGTCATGGGCATGGCCATGAGGAGCTAGAGCACATAGACAGGCAGACACTGTCTAATGTCATAGAAAAGACTGTCCTACCCAAAATAACAGGTAACACACTCACTTATGTATGCTACATGACTTTTCCCTCTCTCATTCACACACTTGTACCTATCCATCACAAAAATTAGCCATATTTTCAATAAGAAGTAATATGTTGAAATTAGGGCTGTCAAAGTTAACGCGATAATAACGCATTAACGCAAATTAATTTTAACGCCACTAATTTCTTTAATGCATTAACGCAACTTGCGAACTTTAGGTTCTAGCGGGCTCAGTTCTAAAGCTAGACTGAAGATATTGGTATCATATGAAACTAGAAAAACCTAAGGAGTCCATTGGTACCAACCATGTGATACTAGCTTGTCAAGAAGGAGATGAAATAATGCTCCAAACTTGCGCTAAATTTTGGCAAGGAAAAACTGGCATAGCCATTTTCAAAGTGGTAAATGCAGTACCTGTGAGGGTTTCTGGACAATATTTGTCATTGTTTTGTGTTGTTAATTGATTTCCAGTAATACATATATACATACATTTGCATAAAGCAGCATATTTGCCCACTCCCATGTTGATTAGAATCTTAAATATTTGAAAAATCTCCCTTTAAGGTACATTTTGAACAGATAAGAAATGTGCGTTTAATTTGCGATTAATCTTGAGTAACTATGGACAATCATGCGATTAATCGCGATTAAATATCTGAATCGATTGACAGCCCCAGTAAAAAATGCAAGTGAAAGAGCACATAGCGATTGGTAAAGGCTGTACGATTTTCTTGGAGAAAAACAATATATTTTTTACTAGTTTCTGTACCTGCTCCTTATTTCTATCCTCTTTCTCTAAGAGCAACATGTTTCTTATCTCCCTCATCCCCTCTGCTTCCTGCTCTTCCGCTGCCTGTTCAAATAACAGGGTGCTTCTCCACAATGGAAAGCAGGCTAGCATCCAGTTCTTCTTAGTGATTTATCATGTTTGAACCTCATCAGTCAGTTAAGGCCACATATGTGTCAAACTACAGAAACATCACATTCTCTCTTTTGTTTTTGCTCTGTCTTTGCTTAGCCTACGTGGAGCTGGTGTGGGATCCCATGTCCCGCCATCAGTCAGTCTGTCTCTCTGATGTTTGTCACAGACTGAAGGAGGACTATTCGATCTTTGAAGGAGAGCAGAGTAAACCGGTCAAGGTAAGGCCAACACTGACACATAGCTGTCAACACAGACATCATCCTGATTTGCTATTTCAGCCAAGTTTTAATGTTTACACTCAAACAATAAGTCCCAAGCTCTACAGTGATTTTAGAAACCCTAATATTTAACAATTAACACATGATATGAAAAACGTTAACATGCAATATATATAAAAATACAATAACGCGCATGTCAAATACACAGTGTATGAAAATGTCTGTGTTAACGATGTATATTTATGTCCCATGCAGGCATTGAAAGAGTCTGTGATCAGCCGACTGAGGAGCTGCGTAGATGAAGATGTCTTCATCCCTCTGTACCCCAAAAAGTCAGTTTCTTTTCTTGCATCTTTTAGTTTAAACATTAAGTTATTATATGAATGAATAACCAGGAGAAAGCAGGTATGACTTCACCCCTGTGTCATCCTTGTTGAGGACGTTTCTCTATCCACTGGCCCATGCTCATACACATGTTTTTCCTTGTTTACTACAATGAAGTCTCTTCTTTTCCCTGCATACAGTATAGACAATCAGTGTGTTTCTGCTTAATCATTAGATAAAATTGTCGACCTTTAACTTTGATATATTCTTCAAAGATCAGGTCAATCAAAAGGGTGTCAAATTACTTTATAATGGTATTTTCAATCTATTATTTATGCTGTTTATTTTTCTAACCAGGCTCCTAGAAGACAGGTTGTCTCCTCAGTGTCGCTTCAGGGATCAACAGTTCTGGACGGCCATAAAAGTACTGCTCTCTTACAAATTAGTTTTTTAAAAACACTTGTGTGCCTTATATTGTTTCAGTCTCTCCAAGTGGGGAGTTACATTTTTCCAGGCTGCTGTTTGTTAATCATTGTTGTTTTGTGTTTATATTAGCTACTAGGTAACATGGGAAAATGGGATTTGTTGCTTCCTGAGTCTGAATTGAAGGAACTGATGTTGGACAAACTGCTGAACCGATACCTGATGATCACCGCGTGCAGTCAGACACTCGACCACAATGCTGTCCATGCATGCAGAAAGGTGTTTAAATTGATCATTTTTAATGTGGAATGTGTGCATTTTTGGTGCCCCTCTATGCTTGATGTTGATAATGGTCTGGCTGTTTGTCATCTATGAAAAATGTAGAAGAAGGTCCGCACACTGTAGCTCTCTTTAAGTGCAATTTACTGGCACATCTTAGTTAGTCAAGTTTCGTGCAGATGCTCTTCTTCAGACTCAATAAATCTGTGCAGAGACGCCATCTTAAAAAGTAAACGCTCGGCTTGATGTTATTCTTATGAGCTGTGAGGTTCTTACTTATATTATTGATTGATAAATGTTTGTATATGTAATTTTTGTATATATTGTTGTATATTATGTATGTACTGTATGTGTTTTTCTTCATATACATGTAACATTACCTGTGATTATATGTGGGACATTTGAGTTTACTTTTTAAGATGGCGTCTCTGTGCAGATGAATTAAGTCTGAAGAAGAGCATCTGCTCGAAACGTCACTTACTAAGATGTGCCAATACAGTGTGCGGCCCTTCTTCTACAGTTTTCATTGCTGTCTTCTACTGGTCCAGCACCGGCCTACTATGATTTTGGATGTGTGCGACTACTTCACATTTTGTTGCTTAACCTCACACTACTTGTCTCTCTGTCCCTCTTTTTCCAGATAGCAGATAGTCTGCCGCTCTCTTGGTTCAAAGGAGAGGATACCTGTTTGCCTCAGCTCCAGAATTTCAGGAACCACCTAGTTCAGAAAGTTCATACCATCTGCAAACAGCAGCCTCCTGAAGATCCAAACACCAGGTAATAAAAACAACACATTTCCGTAAGAAAGAAAAAGATTTGGGAATTGTTGTAAGGTCAACTTGGTCACAGTAAAATGGAAAAAAAAGTCTCCTTTTTTTTTGTATCATGTCATTAAGTTCACCTTTAAACCGCTAAGTAACTGCTAAAATCCAAAATCTTACTTTTGATACTTTTATTTATTGTAAATTGTATGTTTATGGAGACATGACGATGCACCAGCAGTTGGACATAAAAGTTGACTCCCTATTGCCCCATCATGTGACATCTTCAGCTAGGGATGCACCGATCCGACTTTTTCAGTCTCGATACCGATAGCGATACCTGGGCTTTGGGTATCAGCCGATACCGAGTAGCGATCCGATACCAGTCGTTAATTAATAATCTGTATGCCTCACTGTGTGGAAGTGACTGGGATCATTCTTTATGTCTAAGGCAACATCCGGCTTGACTTAAACATTGCTTTCTTAACTCTGTAAAACAAAATCTAACAAATAAATACATAGATATAATATTAGTGAATTGTTATTTATTATTAAAATAATAAATCGTGCACCAGCAACTTGGTAAAAAGTTTTTATTTATTTGTATTTATTCAATTATATATTGGTCAAAACTTAAACAGGAATTAAAAATCCAGTATATAATGTATATAGTATATAAACATAGAATTGAATTGAATAGATCGGCCCCATTCACCGATACCCGATCCAGCTATTTGAGTCAGTATTGGCCCGGTATCCGATCCGGTATCCGATCCGGTATCGGTGCATCTATCTGCAGCTTCAGTGACACAAGTCACAAAATGTGACAGAATTCATTTAGTGGTTGTCTTAATAAATTCATGCAGATATCACGATTTTTCTTCAAACATTTATACCAACACACAACTCTCTAACTCTCTCTTGTGTGCCCCCCCCCGTCTACGGTAGGTCTTCTGTGGTTGAAGTGCTGCAGATTTTGAGTAGAATCCGGTGCAATGACTCCATCATGGCGATAGCAGAGAAATACCACTATGAAGATGCCATCTACTCTCACCAGCTGCTGAACCAAGAGATCGTATGAAAAACAGACGCTGTGGGATGGAAGGTGAATCAAATGGCAAACATAGTAGTACACTGTTATTTTGAAAGCAATTGTCAAAGACTGTACAGCAGGAGAGGAACTAGATCACACATGGGGAAAAGCCATTATGTCTTATGGTGGATAGCCACTGCTAATCAGACCAGCACTTTGGCCAAAATACAGAATGAAAACAATGGATACAGTACTGTATATAATAGTGTGTGTGGAGCCAACAAATGGTACAAATTTCTTGTTTAACAAAGGAAACCGCCAAGAAAAATTGCGTGGGGAAAATAATTCACCTTCCTGCCATTTTTTAATCATGAACAATTTCCTGTCTGTTTTGTACAAATCACTGTATTTTTATGAATAAATATTTTGAATTTTGTTAAAATATCTAGAGTTTTATTTAGATTCTACTTCCTGCCATGTCAAAGGTTATTTACTCATTTATCTATTTACACATTTACACAGACACATTTATTTATTTATCGCAAATTAATCGCACATTTTTTAACTGTTCAAAATGTACCTTAAAGGGAGATTTGTCAAGTATTTAATACTCTTATCAACATGGGAGTGGGCAAAATGCTTTCAAAACAATGACAAAAATTGTCCAGAAACCCTCACAGGTACTAAATTTATGACAAATATAACAAAATCATAACATGGCAAACTGAAGCCCAACAGGCAACAACAGCTGTCAGTGTGTCAGTGTGCTGACTTGACTATGACTTGCCCCAAACTGCATGTGATTATCATAAAGTGGGCATGTCTGTAAAGGGGAGACTCGTGGGTACCCATAGAACCCATTTTTAGGTCAAGGGACCCCTTTGAAAATGGCCATGACAGTTTTTCCTCGCCAAAATTTAGCGTAAGTTTGGAACGTTATTTAACCTCCTTCCCGACAAGCTAGTATGATGCCAGTATCTTCCCTCTAGCTTTAAAACTGAGCCCGCTACAACCTTAAGTGTTAAAGAAGTTAGTGGTGTTAAAACAAATTTGCATTAAGGCGTTATTATTGCATTAACTTTGACAGCCCTATAATATATACAGTATATAATCTCACTTTGAAAACAAGGTCACGGCACAGCAACTTTTTTTAGGATGTTAGACTTTATATACAAGTAAAATGGTTATAGCACCTGTCACCATGGAAACCAACAAGGCAGTTCAGCTCTTTTAAGTTAAGAAAAAGCATTTTGAACCAGCATCTTATTTAGGTCAACTCTTAATGGCACAGTCATAGAAGAGGTGGAGTTATTGGCATTAAAGGATAGGATATCACTGTTATCATGATCTGGATAGGAGATGGATGAGATTAGATAGATTTTCGCTTGAAAATCTTTAATCTCAGCAGTAGAAAATATTCTGCTTTGACTAACTACTTCAAGTTAATATTCTGTTATATACACAATTTACCCCAAAAGGGTCTAAAAGTCCAACAAATTCAGGAACTCAGCTTGTCATCACACCATGACGATACAGTGACAAGTGATTTTACTAATACAAAATAATTTTACTACCCATCACAAAGGCAAATTATCACCGGGGTAACCTGTGTTAGTGTTTGTTTTGTTTCACACACACACTTACACCGTATGCACACCAGTAAAGACAACATTTCCAGTTACATGGACTGAGGCTTGCATTTTGCCCCAGGTAGGTATTTCCATCAACAAATACAAAGTCAGAGCTAAAGTCTAACAGAGGATGGGTCAGAAGAATTATTGTTTCTCTGTACATCTACCATCCATTGATTTAACCTTCAGGTCTGTGCTCTGACACAGGGTAGCTTCCCAGCCCTGTGCAGATAAAATAAGGGTTGGACGAGGCCATAAGCTACTACCAGACACCGAGTGAGATCCATAACAATACCTGGAATATTAATTAGTTCTTTCAAAACTTCAACTGTCAGAAAGGGTAGGAAATGGACCGAAAAGCATGCCAGGTGAAACAAAATGATGTTAAAGGCTCTTCTTTTCATCTTGTCACCTCTTCTCCTCCCTTCGCCCTCCCTCTCTCCTGGACCGGGCCGCTTCAGAGAACGCAGAACTGAGATGCAGCAGAAAAAAAGCAGGCACAATGTGGTAGCATTGATGAATTCAATCTTTGATTCTTGGAACATCGCCATAAGCGTAACGGTCAAAGAGTAGACACACCAGGTCAGCGCACACTGTGCCACCCTGTACTTCAGGGGCTTGAACCTGAGAATGGAAACACAGCACAAAATATGACTTATTGTCACAGGTCTGACTTTAAAGACTGTAGAAGATCTGTTCAAACATTTACCTGATGAAGATCAAAGGGTGGACCACTGCAATGTAGCGCTCCACACAGACACAGCTCAGGAACAGGGGCCGGGCGACCGTCACCAGCGTCCACAGCTCACTCAACAGGGTTGCAAGGCCATCACTGACGTGCCCAAAGCTGTACATACAGTACAGCTGTCCTGGCAGTCCCAAACAGAAATGTATCTCACAAACAGCAAGGTTTAGGAGATAGATTTCTGAAGCAAACACCTCTCTGCTTCTATGACAAATGAGCCAAAGCACCCACACATTTGCTGGGAGTCCCACCACAAAGTTACTAAGCAGGAAGACAGAGATAATAGAAAGACAGCTTCTGTATCATCTTGCACCATGAATACACATCTTGAGTAGAGAGAGCCGTTGAGATGAGTTGTGGACATTTTCTTTGCGGTTCCTCAGGTCGATGTAGAACGTCCAGATATTGTAGTGAAAACGATTGAGGTGTCTCGACAACTTGTGCTCTCAAAATCTCCTTCTATGGCAGGGCTCACCTCATTTAACCAGTATAGCGTGCCACTTGCACCTTCACTCTCTGGCTGCACACTCCAAAACAAATAAGTAGCATGCAAATAGTTGGATTTGACTGCTTTTAGTGGAAAGTTGTGTATAAACAAAAAATATTTGCATGAACGCATGAATGATTTTCCCTAATTTTACAGCCATTCATGACTCATTTGTAATTTTTATAACTAACATCTATTATTTATACTATCAATATTTTCAAAATAAAAGGCACAACTTACTATCCAACATATAAATGACTGATAAGTCTGCTGCTGCCAGACACTCTGTAGAGGAAGCATTCAGTGAAAATACTTTGATTAAATGATCTAAAATTAAGGACTTTCATCACAGTGCTATATATTTGAAGGTACTGTGTATAGCAAATATTGACATTCGCTTTTCAGTCTTTTGTTGTTGTTGTTGTTTTCATATATTAGGGGCCTTTTATTATAGAGATGACAGTAGAACAATGTCAGGAAATGAGAGATTGGTTCCAAATCACATACTTTTCTTTTTACTTTTAGTACATACTGCAGCTGCCCTTACAAAGTACATACTGTTGCTAAAACATAAAATAGGGCGCGCTTAGATTTTCTTGCAATGGTGCATGGTGACGTACCACTGATGCATGACAGTTGATGCAAGACAGTTGTCTAATAGATCATAAACTAACTTGTATGACAACCTCTCCCTCTAAAATTCAGCAATGATGTAAAATAACTAGTCGACTTTCAAAATATGTCTTTATTAGGGTTGTCAAATGCGATAATGCGTTAACGCAAATTCGTTTTAATGCATTAACGCAAACGATTTTTCGGAGGTTGTAGTGGGCTCAGTTTTAAAGCTAAAGTGAATCAAATCTAAGAAATCCATTGGTACCAACCATGTCATGTCCAAACATGCGCTAAATTTTGGTGAGGAAAAACTGTCATGGTATTTTCAAAGGGGTCCCTTGACCTCTGACCTCAAGATATGTGAATGAAAATGGGTTCTATGGGTACCCACAAGTCTCCTCTTTACAGACATGCCCAGTTTATGATAATCACATGCAGTTTTGGGCAAGTCATAGTCAAGTCAGCACACTGACACACTGACAGCTGTTGTTGCCTGTTGGGCTTGAGTTCGCCATGTTATGATTTGAGCATTTTTGTTATGCTAAATGCAGTACCTGTGAGGGTTTCTGGACAATATTTGTCATTGTTTTGTGTTGTTAATTGATTTCCAGTAATAAATATATACATACATTTGAATAAAGCAAGCATATTTGCCCACTCCCATGTTGATAAGAGTATTAAATACTTGACAAATCTCCTTTAAGGTACATTTTGAAGAGATAAAAAATGTGCAATTAATCGTGATTAACTATAGACAATCATGAGATTATTCGCGATTAAATATTTTAATCGATTGACAGCCCGAGTCTTTATAAATGTAAACTACTGATCTTGAAAACCTCCTCCACTTGACAGGAAATGCGTTATGCAAATGTTTCCATAAATCGGTGTGTGAAAGACACAAGACTTCTTTCTATTAGCAGGAGTTGTTTTTTATTTATGAGGCCCATACAAAGCAAAGCACACCAAAACAAAAACCCCAAAACATTTCTTGTCACGTGCACATAATGCTCAAACACTCAAAACATGAAAACAAGGACTGGGATCAACATTATCACTTTGTGGATAAAACAATTCCAGTCCATAGGAACGAAAAAACTAAAAAGAAAACCACACACTAACCCTAACTCACGAACAGCAGAGAGGATCCGTTCAGTCTCATGGAGAAACTCATGCCATTTTGTGCACAAACAAACAACTGGATGCATTCTCTGACAAGGCTCTAAAGTAAACGTTCGGATAGGTGAATTGTTGCAACATTCAGCTACAAAAAAAGATTGAAGAAAGTAGGATGATTTAGTGATAGTCCAACTAGTAACTGTAAAAAACAAAGCAATCAGGATTTTTAGCTAACAGGCCAGAACAGGCAAGCATGTACGTGCACACACACACACATACAGAAGGTTTCTACTCTGTCGACAGCTTTAATCCACTGAACCAGAACAGCACACGTACAGCTACCGTGTTAGTGCTACTTAGTGAGTAATGACCTTGTGCATGTGAAGCTACTGTATGTCACAAGGACAACACTTATAAAGATTGTAGTTTACTTTTCTTACACAGTTACAGCTGACAGTTTTTAATACAGTTCACTACATCTGTAGCACTGACTAGAAACCTACTTTACTAATCCTCACATCCTGCCATGGGAAATATTGTCCAGGATCATTACATTTAGAAGCCATCAGCTTGCTATACTGTTGCTATTTAATAACAGGGGGCGTCAAGAGAACATGTGATTTGTTGTCGAACTATCAACACCTGAAGATGTGGCAAAAGAGGGGAGTATTTTTATCCACATGATGTGGATACATCATTTGATGAAGTTGGATCATAACTTAATTTCTGTCAGTACAAAATGTCACTAACCAATCTTTGGTATGATAAAAGGGCCATCTACAGGTTTTAGTGTACAGTGGTAGAGAGACTGATAATAAACCATTTACTGTCCAATTAGGTACAAATGTGAATAACAATTACATTAAGTGAACCAAATTCTCCTTTCATTAGCTATAATCATGTTAGTAGAAGGCCATGTTAAACCCATTTACACACAACTGTTCTTTTACTGCCCTTGGCTGGGAAATGCTGCTGCAGCTGTGCCATTTGTCTTACAGGCAGAGGGTTAATAGTGCATTCAAGCCAAAGGGAGATGGGCAAGTTTCTGACCAAATGAAAAAGATAAATGCAGAAAGTACCATCAGAAATGGTGTTAGAACTTAATCTGAAAGTGCGCTCCATCCCTAGTCAAGGCTCTCGTGATGAAATAGCGCTCTCTTCTAGTTGGAAACTTCCCAGTTGTTATTATGCAGATTAGTAAGTGCTGAGAGAAACCTGGAGTATGGCATCAGGGAGGGGGACGGACTTTAGATGACAGAGAACTGGATGCCGTGTTTGTTGAGGCGGTCCGTCAGTGTGGTTTTTGCAAAAGCAGCTCCTGGAGTATAAACTCCTCCCCTGGAAATGAAGGATAAAAAATTAATTTCATATCCAAGTATCGGGAATTTTTATTAAGTGACATTCTTGGATTCTATGGATGTTAAAACAAGAAATCGTTTCTCTGGCTTGTGTATTAATTGACATAAGAAAAAATATATAAACAAATATAAAATTATAAATTAAAACATATATTTTAATTTATATATTATATCTTAAATATTATATAAAATAATATATATTTTATATATAATATATTATATATAAAAAATATACATATTTTATATATAATATATTATATAATATATATAATATACTATATTTTATATATAAAATATTATATATATATTATATTAAATCATAAAATGTATTAAATTAAATAAATATATAAATTATGATAAAAACTCAATAGCTGTGTGCTGTAGCTATATTTGCTACACGGTGATCAAAAATGTTCCCAGGTAAACTCACCCTCACTTCCTAGAGGAACTTTTATGTTATGTTATTTCACAGTACTACATCTTCTGTTTTTAGTCTATTAAAATGAACAAATAATATATATTTATATAATAATTAATTATATATAATTAATATATTATTATATTAAATAATATAATAATTAAGGAGCCGGGGAAGGGAGGTAATATTCAGAGAAAAACTCCTTTTTTTTTATTTTCGTAAATTTACGACTTTATAATCCGGTAAATTTGTGAGTTCTTTCTTGTAAATTTTAGCCACTTTAATCTCAGAGAATATTCTTTTTTTTCTCATAAATTTATTAATTATACATTTTTTTAATTATTTGTTTTTTTTTTACCTACAATGGCTCTAATAAGCCGTCATAATTAAACACATTAAATTGCCATCTGGTGTATCATAGATTATCAATCACCAAATTCCTGCGGGACTAAGGGTAAGTGCCCGTTTACATGGACTGGATAGATGGATTGAATAACCTCATTCTCATAAACCTCAACAAACAAAAACCTGGAAACCAAACGTGGACTGGACCTGGGATATTTAAATCATCTAAATGTGTGGCCCCAGCGTCAAGTCCCACATTGGCTCATCCCGGAGAATTGTACGAGTAAATAGAGATTAACTTGGGAGGAGCAAGGAATTGTGCAAAGTGATAAATTGATTTAATAGATCATCTTTGTGCTATATTTGTGTGTAAAGTCATTTCCATGTCGGGCAGTAGATTTGGGTTGTGATAACTCACGTCTTGGGCAAGGCTGTGGGTTCGTTGAGGATTGTTAGAGCAGCCTGTACCATGGTGATGGGCGTGGCCACATATCCACACTCTGAGTAATAACAGAAACACAATTAAATAACCTTTAGACACAACTAGGAGGGTGTTGACTGGGTACCTGGGCTAATATGCCTCATTACCCAGCCTGGACAGAAACCTTTTATAGACCACTTAACAGTTGTAGACATATATCCAAATGTGTCCCAGTTTATTTCCTGTTGTAGTGTATGGTTGTGTCCGAAATTCCATACTAACATGCTATTTAGTACGCTAAAACAGTATGTGAGATTTTTTAGTATGTCCAAAACCTTAGTATGAAACCAATAGAACGCAAATTACGTACTATTTCTAGTGAAATATTACAGTATGCAATGCTGGACACTACGGCGGCATAAATATCCCACAATGCAATGCGGTAGTAGTGACAACTTTCATAACAGACAATGGCGGACAGGACAATTTAAATGTAAGTATAAGATTTCACTTTGCTAGGCGTAATATATATTTAAAATTAATTCAGACCATGGTTACACGTCTCCAACCGGCACAAAGGCTCTCAGGAAGTGACGACGTAAATTACTGCTCAGTGCGTCCGAAAAGATACATACTACTGTTTATTCACCCAGAAGTATGTTGAACGATAGTACACCTGTTAAGTATGTAGTGCATAGTATGCAATTCCAGACGAAGCCTATGTGAATGACATCAGCTGACAGGAAGTAAACATGGACCCAAGCTGTTGCTTCGCAATGCAGTTAAAACGGTCTATTGAATACGACTAACATGGCTGATGTTCAGATTACTGTTTTCACGTTTAATTTCTGCATTCATGGATGGTTTAAAATATTTTTCTAGACTTTTATAAAGGAAACCCAAGTATCTCTTTGTTACATCAAGCACAGATCAGGATTTTTAGTTACCTGGTCCCTGAACCAGTGTGCGGATCTTGGCGTTAGGTTTTCCCTGGGTGGGGTCCTGTCCCTCTGTGTAGCCCTCTCCATAGAAAGCAAACTGGAAGGATGAAGCCTCCATCTAATACACATATGGAGACACACACACACACACAAACACATATCAGAAAACAGAGCGTCCTCTTCTTAGCATACTTTACTACCTAAACTGAATGGATTTGTTTGCATATACATGAACAGAACTACAGGAAAGTGTTAACTAAAAGCATAAACACTTTACCTGCTTTCTAGTTGGTCCAGCCTTGGAGAAGAGTCCAAAGGAGAAGAACTCTGGGTGCTGAGAAGGTGGGTACAAACAGCAGACAGACAGATAAGCACCTAAACATTTCCCAGCACACAGTATGCGTACTCTGACTTCTTTGTTTCAATAAAAGCTGTTCCGTTATAGCCAGTTGTGAAATGTGAATTGAATTCTAACGTGTGCCGTGTTTGTTTACCTTGATGAGCAGGTTGCGTCCGAAACTGAACTTGACCAAGAACCAGAACATCATGCCAGCAAACATCAGCTTGATAATGTTGCCGATACCTCCTATTCCTGCATACGCGCCATACTGGACCTACAGTAAACAACAACAGGTTATTTGATGCTCGAAAAACATAGCAGAGGCAGTAATATACACGCTGCGTCCATGTTGGTGCCATCTTAACCTGAAAACAAGACTGTTGAGGAAGTGTTCCTACACCGTGATCACTCTTAATGTCGTAATTAAGAACTAACTAGTTGAAGAAATTCCCTCAAGGCGCTCCTGAGATATCGCGTTCATGAGAATGGGACGGACGTGAGGTCACAGTGACCTTGACCTTCGATCACCAAAATCTAAATCAGTTCAAATTTTAAGAAATTCCCTCCAGGCGCTCCTGAGATATCGCGTTCACGAGAATGGTACGGACGGACAGACAACCCGAAAATATAATTGCCTTGGCATAAAATGTCATAGTACAGTATTTTATTAAAAAGTCATACTATAGTATGCCATAAAAAATATCATAGTATAGAGACGGAGTGCATTCAACTTTATTTTTGTCCCCAGGTGGCTATTTGACAGCAAGGCATATTACAATACATTTGAAGACATTCAGGGTTTAGCCTGGACCTCAGTAAGAGGGATCAAACTTTTTCGATAAACAAGCACTATTTTGATGCTTTTTATAAGCACTCTGGCACCTTGTTTACATGCAAAGTACATGTGCATGTTTTAATCATTGAAAAATTTAAATATGTACCACAAAAACAGTTTTTTCCAGTATTAGGCCTAGTAGTTGTTAGTAATTAGTATTAGTAGCCTATTGAGTACAACTGCTATCACATTTATTGACTAGAGTTGGAAAAACAGTTATTAAATGTAATTTATGTTAAAAGTGGTGGAATGTAACTAAGTACATTTACTCAAGTACTTTACTAAAGTGCAATTTTGAAGTACTTGTACTTGAGTATTTTCATTTTATGCTACTTTATACTTCACTAAACTACATCGCAGAGGTAAATATTGTACTTTTTAACTCTACTGCATGTATTTAATAACTTAAGTTACTTTGCAGATTCATAATAATAATATAATCAACTAATACATTATGATGCGCCGCAAAGCTTCGAATACCTTCGAATATTACTCATCAAAGCCCGAAAAATTTGGAACAAGATAGCAGCATGTTGGTCACTAATCCCAAGTTCAAAACCAGCTTTGCCCAAAAACCTAAAATCATAATTAGTCACATATGTGATCTGAAGTTAGACCCACTAGGGTCTCCATGATGCTTCTCTACAAGAACAAGTGATTCATCAGAGGAAAATGAACACACAGAAAGTGTGAGTAAAGAAAACTAAAATTAAAGACTCACCGGTTTGGCCTGATATTCCTCCACCAGAAAGCGCTGAGTTCTCTTCACAACGGAGGGATCGGAGCCCATAAACGGCACCGTATACTGCTGGATCTCATTACTAAAGAACAAATTTCCCCTACAAATACACAAACAAAGAAATACACGCTGAGAACATTGTCAATGACGTAAAAACGTGTGGGGCAAACTGTAGTACATGTTCTTCAGTGGCTGAAGCTCCCCGATTTAACCCCAGACAAAATTATGTTTGTTATGGGGCCATTATTGTATCATTTTTGTTTGTAGCGTGTATGTAGGCTGATAAGGAACAAGAAATTGTAACCAAAATGCCAGAGAAATGTTTAAGGTAATTTAGAGGGTGTTGCCACTCCATGGTTTGTCCACCAGAGAGCACTGGCAAGTTTGTTTTTCAACAGTAAAATTTCCAGCTCAATGTCCCCTTTGTGTTTCTCAGAGTTTCCGTACTGTTGTTGTTTTAAGACAGACTAAAGACTTTTTTTAAGACTTTGCTGTCTCCAAAGGGGTTTTCAAATGTGTAGATTAGCCAACATTTTTTTTACTGAATGTAAACATACTGTGTACTATATAATATTGATTTACCAAGGATTTGCTTTAATTTGAAGAAAGGTAAAAGGCATCTCTACTCTACGTACCTGCGTTTCAGTTTGGAGCCAACAGTAGGGAGAGGTTTGTGATTAAACTTCCTCCTGAGACTCTGGAGCTTGTGGCCATCGGAAAAACCGTAGATGGCAGACTGCCACGTGCCATCATGGATACATCCACCCTGATAAGAGGAAGATAGACACACAAAGGGAGAAAATGTGGAGGAGAAAGTGAAGAGAGCATGAAATGAATGAGGGAGATGAACATAAACAAGGAGAAAGGGGAAAAACAAGACACGTTGAGTTAAGGAGAAAAATATGTGATACCACATAAATATAAGAAATGAGTGTACAGAAATGGAGAAGATGAGGAGAAAAGTTGGACTTATTGGTAACGTAGTTACATACTTCATCTCCTGCGCCGACAGTCAGGAAGCTCTCCACGGCGGTCAGCGTGCCTGTGGATGAACACACATACACCATGTTTTGGCACAGAAGCTAATATGACAATGAATAAATCATTAATAGCAACAGAAAGAGTGAGTGGACCAATGCACATCAGTGTCAGAGGGGGGGGGGGGGGCATTTTTCAGTGTGTGCATACCCTTGAACTGCTCCCTGGTGTAGAGGACTCC
The DNA here is from genome assembly GCA_916700685.1 of Adelosebastes latens. Taxonomy (NCBI): domain Eukaryota; kingdom Metazoa; phylum Chordata; class Actinopteri; order Perciformes; family Sebastidae; genus Adelosebastes; species Adelosebastes latens. Next base: position 134,634 of record CAKAKR010060002.1, read on the forward strand.
CATGTCCGCAGGTATGGAGTCGAATCCACAGCTCCCTATGATGTACACACCTTTTTCAGCTGCCTGGCTGTTGTAGTTCAACTGCATGCCCTCCAGAAACTGCATAAAGCCAGACAGAAACACACAAATGTGTAGAAGCACAAATAGAAACACATATACAAGTGCTATTTTGTGTGCCTGTTAATGTTGTGTCCTGATGTGATGAAGGCGGCGGGGTATTTTGTGTAGCTTTCTAAGAGCCTTTAGGAACCGAGACTGCCTCAAAACACAACCTCAAGTTAGGCTGTCAGAGTGACTACGCATTAAACAGAACGGCATAACTGCTGTCATGCTGCCAAGTCAGAGATACGCAACACGTCTCCCATTTAATTCAAACACGCAGTCTGACTGTTAGGACATCTGCATGATAAGATCAATGCAATGTCCACTGATAACATGCAGATAGAGTAACAAGAGTTAAATTATTACTTAGCAATGTGATTAAAGTCAGAAATATATACCTTTTTAAAGCAGCAACAAATTGGTCAAAACTTAAAAATTCCAGGATATAATCATATTGTATACAAACATAAAATTGAATTGAATTGATCGGCCTCATTGTCACCAATACCCGATCCAGCAATTTGAGTCAGTATCGGCCCGATATCCAATCCGGTGTGGGTATCGGTGCGTCCCTAACACCAGTGTCCCTTTAGAAAACCTCTCATTTTACTGCAGCAGGGTCTGACAGTCTGCCCCGCTCAGTCCTGGTTCTGGTTCTGATGACACGCATTAAGAAGAACAATATAGAAATGGCCAGTCTTCTCCCTGAGGGTCTTGTTTACTTATGTGGGTCATATAGAGGCATCAGTATTAAATCGAGACTGTTCAATAACCAGTTAAAAGTTCCTCACAGTAACTTTAACATGCATTATTAAATTAAAAGCATCTGTCGTGTTCATAAGTGTAAGATTTAGGCCCTCAAAAGAGTATGTTTTTTTGTTTTTTTTAATCAGCTAGTGTAGTATAATGCTCTTACAGTATTTGCAATGATTAATGTTGTGCACACACTATAGTAAAGAAATAATACAGCACTATGGACTTACCTGAGGCTCCCCACTGATGTCAATATGGTGGGCTCCGTTCTCCACACAGGCTTTGACCATTTGCTCGCCATAGAACCTGTACTATACACACACAAACAGACAGATACATACACACACACAAATTAATTAATGTTTCAATTATTCCCTCTTTCTCTCCTAATGTGGTTGATGGCTTATTCCCCATAAAATGTAGTTCTTGTCACTGCTAAATCTCTGCGGTGGGGGGAGTTGCCTTATTTTCATCTGAGGGAAACTTGCAAAACTCAATCAGCCTTCGTTGACTTATTTGATTATATGCTCATTCATTCATAATTGTGATATGAGAGAAGAAAACGGTACAGCATGCATGCATCGACACGTAGAGAACTTAAAGAAACTCAGTCTCAGCTTATATCTACAATGTCTTGGTAACCACGTCATAAAACGGTTGAAACCTGTTTCTTCCCTTGCATATCACAGGACAACTGGACACCTCAAAGGTCTCTTCACTTATCATTTCTACCGGACAGCCTAATCCTCCACACACACAGTGGGCCAAGTGTGAAGGTTATATGAGGCCCCTTTGGTTACGAAACCACGACAATGCAGAAACCATACATTTCTTCATGCCTAATTAATTTTTCTACCACAACCTGCCAGTATCTACGTTCACCATATCCCCCCAGATCTCGATCCACACAATGTTGCCAATGCAGCAACAAGTTATGATCCCTCACTGGCTTCCCCTACAGAAACACTGCAGCTGTAGGATTTAGCTCTCTCCAGGCAAATCCTGTTAAACATATTTACTGTGCTGCCATGTGTTTCATATTATATACATGTTCAATATTACATGTACGTCATATTATTTCTGTTTGCGGTCTTTGTGGTCGGTACATGGCTGACTCAAGTTATACTACGCAGACCAACTTGCAGAGCGAGGTACATTTTTCCTACTCAACACTCCTTGTTTCTGTTCTCAACACTATTATGCAAGATGTGTGCTTTACAGAATACTAGTTGTCTTTCTCACCCTGGTGTGCAGATTTATTACATTCATACTCATACAGGGAAAAAAATAGTGAGTTTGTGATGTCAAGATAAAAACACTGAAATTGAAAAGATAGACAAGACGGTCCCTCTCATTTTGGCTTCAACTGAGTGCCTCCATTTTAACCAAGAAAGTGCTGCTGCTGTGTGCAACAATAGTGGATACTGAATTACAAGAATTTGGTTTGAAACAGGAACCTGAATGATGCACACGATGCAAAGCAGTGCTGGAAACCTACTTTACATTCTGACTTTAATACAATACCTCTTATTGTGTGCTGTAACGCAGCAGCCTTCATTGTGTAAATGAAGGCTGCTCTGTGTCTGTGTGTGTGTGTGTGTGTGTGTGTGTGTGTGTGTGTGTGAGTGTGTGAATGAGAGAGAGAGACTGATGAAGAGAGAGAGAGACAGAGAAAAACAGGGATGGGTTGAGCTACACTGATGCCAGAGGGAGATGCCAACATGCCAATGTTGTGAGATGATGTGAGGAAAAAATAGTTGGTATCATGAGACGGAGCAAGTTCTGTTCTGTGTGTTAAAGAAAAATCATTTCTGTGGAATCATCTACTACTTACAGGCCCTACACAGTTGAGAACAATCACAGCCTGTTTGCACATGGCGGCCAGGGAGTCTGGTTCTTCCACATCTGCCACGATGATGTCCACCTCTGACCTCAGCTCGGGCTTACCTGCACACACACAGACACACGCACACTCTGTAAGGATAGGTGCTGCAGTATATTTTAGGGGTGTAAGAAAATGTCAACACACATGAGTATCGCGATATTATGTTAAATAATAGGATAAATAACGCTCCAAAGTTATGCTAAATTTTGGCCAGGAAAAATAGGTCTCTTGACCTCAAGATATGTGAATGAAAATGGGTTCTATGGGGACCCACGAGTCTCTCCTTTACAGACATTTACTGGGCACCCTAAACCGTCTTGGAATTGCATAAATTGGGTATCACTGGAACACTGAGACTCTTGTGGATCCAATAAGTCCAATTGTATTCATGTGTGATGATGTTATTCCTCCTGAGTAAAAAAAAAAGCCATCATGTGAAATGGCTATTATGGAGACTAACACAACATAGACTCCAAGAACACAGATAATGTACTGAAGCTTTTGCAATGCAAAAACTATACAAGCTGTTTTTAAATGTGCCACTAACTGTTAGGGGCTTGTGGGATAAAAGGCAAATTTCTGTTTGAACAGACAAACTGCAGTTTCCAGTGTTTCCTGAATGACTGGACTAGCTAACTCGTCAGCCTGTGTGTTTGTGTTTGTGTGCTGTCATGGATGGGGGATTGTACAGTGAGAAGGTTTGTTCCATCAGCTGTTGTACACTCCCCGAGGAGGGAAAACTGAATAACTATCTAATCCTCCCTGGAAACTCACATTACTATCATGACAGCAGAATAGCTCTCTGGTCTTTATCTAGTCACTTAATTTTCCATGTTTAGAGTGTTGCATGGATACAAATTATCAACTTGGATAATAACTGGCATACTAAATATATTCTGTAAATAATATAAATAATAAATATTTGTTACACATTCCACATAGTAATTGCATTCAGGTGAATTATATTTATGTTTCTGTTAGAGCTGAAATTATTCGTAGGGCTGCATGATTTTGAAAAAATATCTAATTGCGATTATTTTGACTGATATTGAAACTGCGATATGATTTGCGATATTAAAGGGTATGGTCCTTTTTACATCATTATTCTCATTTTCATTGAAAAACATATTAAAATGATTATGGTGTGATTTTGAGGGGATCTGTACCAAACAAAGATGTTTTCTTAAGTCTTTAGAATGTGATTTGTAAGCGAGGATATCTCTGCAGCACCACAATATTTAATTTAAAATGGTATTTTGCCTTACCTTTAACAAATATTGTGATTTCCTCGTCATCCTGCGATTTGAAAATTGCAGTGGGCCATATTGCGATACCGATAAAATTTTGATTAATTGTGCAGCCATAATTATTCGTCAACATGGACTCTAATGGGGTAGTTGTGATGGGCATTTTTTTGGTTGCCATTTTCAAGCAACAAATAGATAAATCAATAAATTAATTGAAAAAATTATCAAGATATTAATCAATAATGAAACTAATCATTAGTGGCAGCCCTAATTTCTGTCTTTGGGGTAATCAAATACAATTATTACTGTTAAAGCTAAACATCAGAAAATATATTGACTAAATGTTTAATAATTTACAGTATCAGGGTGTAAATATAAACCATTTCCTGGTTACTGTTTTACCAAAGCAAATAGGAAGTTGCTACAGTAGATAATCAATTCAATTTCATGATTTTTTGCCAGCTGGTTAGACTAAGCAAATACTGTCTAGACATACACCCCTGATTAAATCCAACCTTTACCCTGTTAAATGTTAAATAAATATATACA
>CAKAKR010060003.1:0-26454 GCA_916700685.1 Adelosebastes latens
TCTTGAGGTCAGAGGTCAAGGGACCCCTTTCAAAATGGCCATACCAGTTTTTCCTCGCCAAAATGTTGCATAAGTTCAGAGCATTAATTCGCCTCCTTCGCAAGTTAGTATGACATGTTTGGTAACTGCTACAATTTTGGAAGTTGTGAATCGATTCAGAATCTTAGAGGATAAGAATCTCGATTCTAATATGAATCAATTTTTTCCCACCCCTATATTCGATACAGCCCTAGAATCCACTAAAGATTACTGTTCTAGTTTTTTTTAAATCGATTTTATACCCAAAATTATGAAAAGAAGCAAATCACTTTAAACTAACCCGTTCACCCGTATTTTATGTCCCCACAAATCAAATCTAAACTGGGGTTTAAATGAGCTGCTGACTAATGTATTTACTTTCTCAAAGTAAGTAAAAACACTCAACATAATTAAAAAAATATAATTTAAAAAATGGTCCAGAAAATTTTATTTTTCAAATGTAATTTTTATGTTTTTGTTTTTTTTTGGTCAATCCAGATTTCACCCATTCTTTTAAGATTTTAATCAAGATAATAATAGATAGATAGATAGATAGATAGATAGATAGATAGATAGTTATTTCTCTAAAGCTAATTAAAGCGGCTCCACAATCATGCAATCTTTTGTGTCTCAGATTTTTTGTCCACAGAGAGCAAATGTCAGAGAGAAGGAAAGTTCAAAGCTTGTGTGCTAATTAATATCTGTCTCTAAGGCTTTTCCAAACGAAATCAAGTGAGGGTTGAAGAAATACAAAATAAAGATCTTTCTCAAGCCAGAGATATCACCCCATTAATGTAAGATGAATTCCTCAATTACATTGATTTAGATTTAGATGTTGTGACTTTGACGTTTAAGATAAACAGTTTCCTCTTAGTCTCAGTAACCATGGTTACAGTTTTAATCAAACTGAAATGATGAATTAATAGTGTTCCTTGTTGGCTTGGTAATAAAAATCTAAATGTCTTATTGTGAAAGGCCCAAACAAACTCCTACGCAGGAGAGCAGCAGGTGGAGGTGGTGTATTGATGGTGTTCTGTCGAAGGGATGCAGGTATTGTTTTTAATGAAAAAAATAAACTTGGCTGTTTTTACTTCACAAAAAAAGTTTAATTCTCTGTGCACTCTAATAACTACAGTGAATATATTTACATTGTACTTTAAAATCTGAATTCAGAAATAATCCAAGCCAGTCATTAGGCTTGTTCGAGATGAACTGCGCCTCGCCTGGAAAGTAGACGAGATCAGGCGGCAGCAGCAGCAGGGGGCGGGGACAAAAAGCTGCGGTCAAATCGGAAAGTTTCCAGCCGTTTCCAGCAGCCTTCAAAGAATTTACAGGAAGTCACAGAAATAGTTACATCCTGTTAGATCGGATCCGTAGGCTACTTGTATTTGTATGTTTTATATTTGTATGTAAATCTATGTGGAAATGTGTGTGTATCTGGCATTGGATTCTACCCTTTATTATTTTTATGTGTGCCTTGTAATGCACTTTGTAATGAGCACTCATTTTGATAAGTGCTATATAAATAACCTTCTTTATTATTATTATCAACCACACAAGTTAACAGATGAAACCTTCATTGCACAACATGAGACTAATAGCCTACAATCTAGCGTTAAATATTACAATTACACAGAAAGTTTGGACTTTCTACAACAAGGGCTGTTTGCTGTCAAAACTAAGAGCCAATCAGCTCTTTGATCAGGCGACAGCCAGAGGTTTCCCATCATGCCCTGGGTCTTGCAGTCTGTAGAGAGCTACTGCGGCGCCTGGCTCTGGTATTGTACAAAATATAATGTATGCATTTCTATAGACTAATGCAGTGATGCTTTTTAGGGTGATACATTGCACAAGGGATTCATTACATATTTTTATATCAGGTCTCCCTCCTTAGCAAGTCTCCCTCAATGACCACACTGCAGCATGAAAGATCCTAAAACACCAATATTTACATCCCATCATTTGAAACAACCTTTGACCGATTCTCGTCCCTGTCTGATCAATCAATGTGTTCTTACTCTGCTGATTCTTAGATAGCAGTATTGTTTGGTAATTGTGTAACTGCACATTTCCTACACGTATAGAGGAAAAAAGAGAGATGCTGCCCTCTCTCACTCCATTTACTTGTCTAATTTACCAAACACACACACACAGGCACATAATTGTCTCCCTTACTGAGGAAGGAAGCACAGTCATTAATACAAAGAGGGACAAAAAAAAGATTAGGCTTCTCTTAGGTCTGCAAATTGGACAACAGAAAATCAATTCAAGCACAAACAGAAGCTAATATACATTTCCCCATGAAGCAAGGTCTCACTGTGTGTGTGTGTGTGTGTGTGGAGGTCACTGCGGTTAAGATAATTACATGAAGCAAAGGAAGAGGGAAGCCACTGTATAAGACGAGGAGGAAAGTCACTGAGGAACAAACACACTCAAGAAGCCGCACCTCCCCTGTAGACACCCACACACACTCGCATAGCCAGAGATCCATAGAGTGATCAATTACTTAATCTGTACTGACTGACAGCCTTGATTGGAACCTTGATGTGATCAATAAGTGCCTGAGAAAGTAGGGGGAGGCACACACACATACTCATTGGAGGACGGTTACTGCAAAGGTATGTCTCGCATAGCCAGACCTTTCTCCACAGTGCTGTGTCAGCGCTAAAGAAAGGTCTGGCTCCACACATTATCATTCTGGCAGAGGAGAAAAAACTCTGGCTTGTTTGTATTTCTTTAAACCAATCACAATCGTCTTGGGTGGCGCTATAAGCACAGGATGCAGCAACAGTGGCTTTGCAAAATGGATAGCGGATGGGCAGGCTTACAGTATACCCACAGTCTACATCTTCACAATAAAAGTCCCTTGTTATTTGGTTATTTAAAAGCTTTTATTATGAAGCAGCAAAATCTGGAAAAATCGTTTTTCATCAACAGTGACTTAATACAACTACTATACTGCGGAAAGCGAACATGATACTGTAAAATGAAGCAGATGTGTGAAAGTACAAACAGGTCTGGTCTCCTGCACAGACATAAAGTAGAGTCTCGCTCTCAACTCTCAGCTTGTTTGAGTGGGCGAATGGTTGTTGTCACGGGCTGGCACCGAAGGCAATGCCAGGGCAAACACTGCGATATTATAGTGACAATAGCTGATTTCATTTCTTATGGTGCTTTTTCTGACACATAAACAGCAATATTAAACTTGTGTTTGTAATGCAATACTTTACTACATAGCAAAGTATGGATTAAAATGATGTAATACGATTGCTTTCATGTTGAAACTACATATGGGACAGAGGATAGTAACATATGACTGTTTAGAGTTTGTTAAAGCAAGGTTTAGCAGGCAACAAAAGAACAGAGAGCCATTAGGTTCAGAGTAACATTTGAACTATAAGGGCGCTTTTACTAGCCAAAATCCATGTGGCTAGTCCGAATCAGAGTGAAATTGATGCTTTTGGTTTGTTTTCTATTTAGTCTGGTTCAGTCTCACAGTGCACAAATTAATGCGGACCAAATAAAAAAAAGAAAATTGAATTATTTATATCTTTTTCGTCTCGAGAGCTGCCACTTCTGTACAGGGAATCATGGATTTTGAAATATCACTACGTTTTTTCACTTTAACTCTGCACTGATCTGTGCGCATGAATCCCTTCTCCTCAAGTTTATCTCCAATGACTTTATAAATGTCACTATTTTTGTGGACGTTATTTAGCATATTCTGTATGTTCACTTTGGCCCAGATGCCAAGCAAACATCGGACTTCTGCAAAAGTCCAAGTCAGTCCTCTCCTACTCATGTTAACCTGTCGTTTACCCCACGGGCAGTGTGTTTTTATTCACTTCCTGCAAATGGGTTGGATTATGTTCTCAATTGAACCGCACCCGGGTCCGCTTGGAAACAGCCTCTCACAAGCGGTCTCGGATTGGTTGTTTTGGTCCACACCAGAGTACGATTACTGTGTTCACAATCACCCAAATGAACGACACCAAAGTTTGAATAAAACAGACTAACTGTGGCTTGTAAAAGCGCCCTTAGATGGTGTTTGACCTCCTAGTCTTAGCAGCTAATCCCCTCTGATCACAGTCCAACTTTCTAATAGATCACCACAGCCTCCAACTCTGGAGAAAAGCTGCAGTATTTCCACTCTAAAATGAAAGAAAAAGAGAGGAGAGGATGACACATGCTTGGCCTTTGCTGCTTAGCTCACTGCTGTGTCCCATTTCTTTCCCCGCTGTCACCTTAAACCTTCCCCCTTCTGATTGTGTTCATAAGAAACGTAGCGGTCTGCAGATAGCGTCTGATAGATTAGTGGTGATTCAGCTAGAAGAGGCCAGCTTCAGATGGGTTGCCGTAAAAGAGCTGACTGGCTCACAGCAGCCTGCTGGAATTAGACCCATAAAACCACAGACTGTTAGGTCTCTCGCAGGTGATCCAGATAGACTGCCCCGGACACGGCAAACACACACACAGTGCAAAGTACACAACAGCACATGCACACTAGTAATGTGAGGTCGCAGCTATTTACCTGAGGCGTTCACATTAAATTTGACACATGAGCACTGAGATAAAAGGAGAAAGAAAAAGGGGACAGACCTCAGTTTGACCTAACAATCTACACATTTATATATTTATTCTATTTTCCCCAATCCTTGTTATCTGTTATCTTTCTCTGGCCGTTACTCTTAACACCAAAAGAACTTCAATGACCCTTCTTGGTGAAAAGGCTCCAACCGAGCCCAAAGGGAAATATCTACTTTGATTGGCTGAGGAAGGTCTTGTTTCACCTTTCAGAGTTGAGATGTGGATCTGCTCCGTTGTTCCAACGCTTTGCCGAACATCCTGCTTTAGGCTTTAAAGGACATTCTGATTTATTGCCTTTTAGGAGGAACAGCAGTCTTTGAGTTTAACCCCTTTACTAGCAGGAGACATTTTCAGCAAACAAGCTCTGATAAACCTGAGGCCTGTACTACGAAGTGAGTTCAACATACCCAGGGTATCTTCTCATTATCTGGTTTAACTAACCATGACAAACAAGATCCAGCTAAGTGGTCCTGCTACGGTGGTTATCAACTCGGTCAATCAACCCATACCTGTTTTGAAAATGTAATCCTCGAGGTAGTAACCAGAAAACCCTACTGTATATATGCCCGAGCGTGGCATCTGTTATTCACCTGAGTTTATCTGCTACAGTCATTCATACTGTATGATTTGGCCTGGTTGCTTCCATTTAAAAGGAAGCAGTTACAGTAAAAACACAGCACCTCTCTGACCTTTTAGATGCTGAAGCCTGGAGTCTTACAACAGCAATGAATTTCTGAGGAAGGCTCAGGGGAGCTTTACAGTCATGTTAAATCAGCACTTGAAGCTTTTTGTACAATCTCTGGAGTCAGATGTCAGAAACCCTCTATAACCATTCAGCTGGGGTCACAGAGGAGCTTGATAACACGTCCAGAGGCCCTGCTGTAAAATGCAGATTTGTTTTGGCTGCAGCTCTCTGAGCAACGAGCGTCTCTGAGGGTTTAACTCTGGAGGATTAGAGAGGTGCTGTGAATAATCAATAACATCAACAGTGCCCACTTAGACGGACAGCCTGTCAGTTAAAAGACGGACACTTCCTGATTTTACATGCCAAGTGGGTTTGTTTGCCATCTCAACCAGTGACTACAATCTGCACCCACAGTTTTGTGATTTTCTGTCTTTCTGCTACAAAAACAAGGCACACGAAACCTTGACTAAAATAAACAAAGTGATGCTGAAGCAGCACAGCAGATCTCTCTGCAGCTCCAGGTTGATGACTTTTTCTCATCCATCTGGAAAGCCTCAGGAGGAGCATTTTTTTCCTCTCACCCTGATACAATGACTGCTGTTATGACAGGAGGACAGCCATTCTGTCGCTGTGACAAGCGTCACGGGCAACAATGTAATGAGACGTGAAGGGAGAGCACGAATCTTTTGACACAAATGTTTGTAATGCAAACAATATCAATCACAGTCAGCTTCTCGCTTCTGTCTGTTTCTCTGAGTGTGGGATCTTTGTATGTCTGTTACACAGCGTGTCTCCCAAGGATAAATCCCAGAATAACTCTTCAGACACAGAGCTGAGGCACAGTGGAACAGAATGAACAACAACATTTAACTGTCCCTTGCTGGTCAGACAGTCTTTGTGTACATTCAAACTGTGTGCTAAGGGGTTGTTTTACAATATTTTCCTCAGCTACAGTGACAGGGCACATTACTGGAACTGGCTGTGCGTGTGTTTGTGTCAAAACTATAGTAAAACTAGAGATGATACAATTGTTTCCATCCCAATACAGATTCCGATACCTGAACTTGTGTATCAGCCAATACCGAGTAGTACCGATTAGGGAAGTGACAGTGAGGACATTTTTCCACTGGTTAATAAACTTGTGACAACACCGGTGTTTCCGATTACACCAGATATTTTACAAGAAAAGATGACGTTCAATATCTGGAGAGCGCTTACTTTGATCTTTAACGTTGGATGGCTGTTTGTCGGTGCATAGACTCGCATACTCACCGATACGCGATCAAGCATTTTACGCTGTGTTGGAGGCATTTCCGATACTGGTATCGGTATCAGAACAACTCAAGTAAGTGTTTTATGTAGTTTTATAGGGGCCGTCATGCCTTTTGAACTCCACACTAGCTTTAAAAGGTTATATCAATGGTTATGCTCTTTGGTGACTGGCCAAGTAAATATAAAACTGTGATGAAATGAAACCGAAACTGAGCCTCAGAGAAAAAGAGAGGTACAGTTACAAATCACAGCTGCCACATTCCCAGCCGGAGAGTATAGTATTCACAAAGGCACTGCCAGCAAAGAAACACATACACACACACAGTCTGGGACAGTGAAACTTTTCATTTTTCAAGTTTTAGCTTTTTGAAAGTTGAGAAAAGCTCATTCATCTCAAAACTGATGAAAATAAAACATCATATGCCCTGTAGTCCAGACACTTTTTCAACTCTAAAGTAAACTTTGATACCAAAATACAGAATAAAAATGACCACACTGTAATCAGCTTTTGTGATGTATTCGATTAATTAATGGGAGTAAATCTATTTACACATAAAAGCTGTTGCAAATCAGCATTGAAGGAGCTGGCTGAAATTCAGTCTTGTGAAAGCGAGAGTATCGAATAGTTTGAGTATCGAATAGTTGCTTATCTTACTACATGTATGTAAATGAAGAGAAAAAAAATGCAATTTTTTAGTAACTGCCAGTCAGAACTCATACATTTTGATTCATTTGCAATTAAAAATATCAACTCATATTGAATCTTAAGTGATTTGAAATTGATTCTCCACTGAATCAACTACTCTTCAATCAGCTACGAATCAGTACACAGCAGTCAATTATAAATTGATGTGTACTGTGTTGGACCGTAGATCGTGTATCTAGTTTAGTTTAGTTTATTTGACATGGACATCACAGTAGCATTAGAGTTGTAACATACATGTACAGTATGCACAAGGACTAGATGTACTGTGTTTAGTGTTTGTAGCAAAACTTTAATTTTAGGGCTGTCAAAGTTAACACGATAATAACGTGTTAACGCAAATTCCTTTGAACGCCACTAATTTCTTTAACGCATTAACACAATCGATCTTCCAGAGATCGTACCGGGCTCAGTTTTAAAGCTAGAGTGAGGATACTGGTATGAAACTAGAAAACCCAAAGAATCCATTGGTACATGCCCACTTTATGATAATCACATGCAGTTTGGGGCAAGTCATAGTCAAGTCAGCACACTGACACACTGACAGCTGTTGTTGCCTGTTGGCCTTGAGTTTGCCATGTTGTGATTTGAGCATATTTTTTATGCTAAATGCAGTACCTGTGAGGGTTTCTGGACAATAATTGTCATTGTTTTGTATTGTTAATTGATTCCCAATAATAAATATATACATACATTTTTATCAAGCAAGTATATTTGTCCACTCCCATGTTGATAAGAGTATTAAATACTTGACAAATCTCACTTTAAGGTACACTTTGAACTGATAAAAAATGTCCAATTTAATAGTACCCATACAGTATTTGATGGCCTTTTTGTGCCATGCAATGTTCAAGCTTATTATTATAATTGCTGAACCTTTTTCATGTCTACAACATCAAAACATAATACATCTAATTTGCAATTGCGTCACTAATAGACGTCTCTTTATTACACACAATCAGTCATGCTCACATACACAAGGACACACGCTTATCGTTGATGCACTATTGTATCAGACACTTTGAAGGCCACATGAAAGAATACTGATGTGTCAATGAGAGGCTCTGAGCTCCAGCTACCTTTTTGTCTCTCTCTGTTAACCATGGGAACTGGGTAAGAGGGCAGCAGAAAGTGATCCTGAGAGAATAATAAAGGACTGGAGTGATGAAACATGGCTCTAAATAGTGACCAGAAAAAAAAGACAACATACACAAGTGGCTGAAAAGAGGTTTCTCTGTAGGGCAATGGTCCTAACTTGTCGTGACAGGATGAGGAACTCTGCAATCAGGGAGGTACGTTACAACTGAGTTACTGCTGTTCCTCATTGAGGGAAGCTGGTTGATCTGATAAGCATTCCCCTGAGAGCATCTGGTTACAACAGGGCTAGGGCTGACCTGGTTCTCAATAGGAAGGCTAGATTTCTCAATGTGCCTTGGTGCACCAGGGATTTTATTAGCAGCAAGGGAATTGAATGAAACAGACTGAATTTGATGTCATCTAGAATAGTTGACATTGCACATGGAGTACAGTCATATAGAGTAGGGCCTTTGTCTATAAAATCCTCATAAGGTTGTAGCAAATTTAGTTTAAAACAAAGACCAAAGCTGGGCATGCACTGTGCGATTTTAGAAATGTTGTTGTGTACTTCCTACTCTTACTGTATGAGTAGATCGTTTGCGATGTAAAGCCAAAACTCACAATTTCTGTGCTCAGAAACGGTCCGATCATCAGCCACGACCTGAGTTCTCACACTGTACGTGTAAAATATAAAAGAAAACACGGCATGTCGGCTCCTGCGGGCCGTTCTGGCTGTTGACAGTTGTCAATAAAGATCCGTTCAAAAGCTTGGAGGGCAGGTAAAGTTTGTTTGCTAGCAGAGGTTTGTACGGGTCACAATGCTAACAAGGCAGAAACGTGCTGCCTTGATCATCTGTGCCATCCTGTCTGCTGAAACGTCTAAAAAAAGAGCAGCGTAACGTTATATGGACTCGCTGTGGCTAGGAAGTTGTGGACAGTATGGCTTGTCCATTTTGCAGAGAGAATTGGAGGTAAGCTAGATATGTTTTACTGGCTATATCTATTGTACATTGTTATCTATATAGCTACGCTCTAATTACTATAAGAAAAGTTTTTAAAAAAAGGCACTGACGTTGGGGAATCGGCTTGTAGCGCTGCTCGAACCAAAATTTCTGACATGTCAAAAATTCATCCAGCTCTCCAACCACTGGTCGGGAGGAGTTAATCGGTTCCCGGTCCCCCCTGAACACGGTTAAACAACGCTCGATGAAGCTGAAATTTGGTCCGACTCTAAAATGAGTCGTGCGGCTCAAAATTTGGGCAAGAAACGGGCTAAAATCGCACAGTGTATGCCCAGCTTAAGTAGACTAACTCATGTGATTCGTACATCACACACTCACAGCACATCCATGCACCATACTGTACAGTATATGGTATATTTACTTTTAAATGTGAGCCATTTATATTTCTTCTAATCACTTTAAAAATATTTACATGCACATCCGTGTCCCTGCAGTGATCTATATGTAAATATCTCGCAGCTGCATTCAGTGAAGGGCATTGGCTTAAATGAGCCTCTAGCAGCAGTCAAGAAGGCGCCTTTCAAAGAAAATCCATGTCTACAAGCAACTGGCTGAGATGGCCTGCTGGCAAAGTGATGGGGGGAGTCAAGAAAAATCAAAGGCCCACATCAATTTGAGTTTCAATGTGCTCCAAGTATTGATCAGCTGTAACCCAGCTCACCTTAATGCTCATGGTCTATGGGAAAGTCGCAGAGGGAAACACAAGTCAAGGCTGTGTTTCCTCAAGAGGACTGATCCAATCCAGTGCCCAGACAGACACACACAACGGAATTCACATCACTCATACCACAAAACCAGTAATGCATACTGTTGTGTAACAACATATGATCATCCAGTCATACAATACACAGCCATACTGTTCTGTGGTCTGGACGAAAATTGACACCAAATGACATAAGTGATTGGCTTTAAGTGTTTTAAAAGAGACAGCATGCATTAATGTAGCCTGGGGGAATCATAAGCCCCTTTTACAGAGACTCCGCAATATTGCCGTAAAGAAGATTCGCCATTACGTTGGCTTTGCTTTGTTACACGGAACCAAACACGCCATGCCATCTGTATTCCGTTGGAATGGTGTTTGTTGCCATCTAGACATTTTCAACCACCTCTAGCAAGGTGATGAAATGCACTGAGAAAGGATGTGTCAGGCTAACGCAGCGAGGGAGCAGTGATGTATTGACGCCTGTGAGTTCCCTGTGGACACACTGGAAAGTGAAAGAACAACACTTGTTTCTTGGTGCCAAATCTGCCGTGGTGACAAGTCGCCAATATTTAAAATCACACACTGCTACTTTGTAGGGCTGTGTATTGGCATGAATCCGGCGATACAATACCTATCATGATACAGGAGTGACGATTCAATATATTGCGAATTTTTTAATATCTAATTTTCGGAAGAAAATTGTATAAAGAACACATCACCATATGCATAAAAACTGAGTAAAAAAAGTTTACTTTTTTAATGCAATCAGAGCAGTGGGATCTGCATTTCTCACAGTCCCTGTAACATGCAGCATCATAGCACTACTTTGAGAGGGTGCTTACACTGAGAGGGTCCATATATTTGCAAATGAAATAAAGTATTGACTGAGTTAATCTTGGCTTATAAACTCTTAATTAAAAATCGACACTGTTTTAGAACAGTGTTTAAACATAAAATTGTGATACGCAATATTTTCTTACACCCCTACCACTTTGCATCACCTACAGTTGTATAATCACTTAAGTGATGCAGTTGAAAAGCAGTCAATTTGTGTAAGTGGTTTATACCTTCAAATATGACTCCTATTCTCAGTGTATTTCAGTACTGAGTAGTATGCAAGTCTTTTCGACTTAAAGGAAACACTTTAATTGTTAAAATAAATATATCCAGCTTGCAGCATACGATATCAGAATGTCACTCTAACTAAAAAACAAACACAGGGTATTAGAGATGTCACGCTGAGGAAACTTTCCCACCGGTTAATAAACTAGTGACGACAGCGGTGTTACCGATTACACCGGAGATTTTACAAGAATAGATGAAGCTCTATATATGAGGAGCGGTAACTTTGATCTTTAACGTTGGATGGCTGTGTGTCTGACCTCTCCCGTCGAGCTTTCGCTACAACGGCAAGTCTACAGGATATGAATGAAAGTAATGGGATTTGTCACATCTGAACCATATGGGGATCTCTAGGCACAGCTGAGTAGACAGTGTCCAGTTTGGTGACAGTATAAAGTGTTAAAGATGTTGTTCAGCGCCTCTGACACTCTGAGGGCATGGTCCTCTGCTGCTGAGTTCACAAGTGAGGGTCAGAGGAAGTGTGAGGTTGACAGGCGGATTGCTCTGTTGTCAGCAGCGATGCAGCCACTGTACCACAGTGTCATAGTGAAGAAGGAACTCAGGAGTTTCCTCTGCAGGGTGCCTGTGCTCATTCACAGGGACAGGTTGAGGAGTTCAGACATCCAGAAGGAGCACAGAGTAGAACTAGCACTCCATCAAAAAGGGGTGGAAAAGAACCAGTTGAGGTGGATGCCACCCTGTGGAGGTATTTTGGGCATATCTCACTGGGAGGAGACCCCGTGGTTGACCCTGAACATGCTGAAGAGATTCTATATCCCATCTGGCCTCAGGACTCCCTGTGAAGAGCTGGATGATGTGGCTATATGGGAGAAGGACATCTGGGCTACCTTGCTTGGCCTGCTGCCACTGCAACTTAGACATGTATAACCAGAGGGATGGATGGATAGAGGACACTAAGGAGGACACATTGTGTGCTTATGAGATTTACCAGGGAATATAGCAAATCCCTGTTGAGCTTAAGGCGCTGTTGGCATCTTCTCTCCGCTTTTCTTTCCTCTCCACCTCTTCAGCGTCTCTTGTCAGAATCTCTGTATGGAAACAGAGACAATCGAACACCCCTGCTTTGATCCTAAAGAGGTGGAAAAGTTGTCTGTGTCTAAGCTCATTGTTTGTTTGTCCTCAAAGGCTTTTTACTTCTTGCCTGTCCCCCTCCTCCTCCTCTTCCTCCTCTCCCAGTCTCGCTCGTTCCCTCCTTCTCTCTGTAGTGTTGCTGACAAGGAGGTCTGCTGTTGACTGCCTAAGCGCTGTCAAGGAAAGCAGGTGCCTTACTTGTGAGGAATATTTCTGCATCTACATCTCTATCTGTGTGTAATAATGTTCTCTTTCTAAGCATCACATGCCTAGTTGCCTGCCTGTGTGGCACCCACCAGCTCCCAAGCTCTGTCTGCTCTCTGTATGTATAAAAGAGACAGAGAGCCTGTCTCAGCTGAGTCCCTCGACGAGGATTAGATATTGTCATCTTTTATCAGCACTCATTTCTTTGCCAAGCTCTGACAGTCTCTCAGGGGCTGCCACTTGCTATAACTTCTTTCTCTTGTGTGTGTGTGTGTGTGTGTGT
Source organism: Adelosebastes latens (assembly GCA_916700685.1). NCBI lineage: Eukaryota > Metazoa > Chordata > Actinopteri > Perciformes > Sebastidae > Adelosebastes > Adelosebastes latens. The sequence goes on from CAKAKR010060003.1 coordinate 12,769, forward strand.
GTGTGTGTGTAGCCCCTTGTGGATTTTGCATACAACAACCAGTCCTGCATTTTCAGTGATTATATCCAAAAAGCAGATTTTGAAACATCTTGAAGATAACCTTTCCCTCAAGTGTTTTCCCACTTGAAAGCTTGAGGACTTAACAGCATGTATTTATTTTACATTGGTGGCAGCCCAGTCTGTCTCAGGGTTACACTGAGAGTAACAAACTATGCCAGATATATAAAGGAGTACCACCTCAAGAAGATGCACAACAGAGATATGCATTTTAATGTACACTCATTCACCTTATGTGTCTTTTTCAATTAGACGCATATAGCCTTCAATTATTGCACTAACTAACCTGGAAGAGAGATATGAGGAATTAACATTGTTGCTGTCAGGCTGTAATATAAAGGAACAAATTGGATCAGTCAATGCTGAACAACAGAGAAAAGAGGTCTGCAGCAGAGATAATCTAATTCAGGTAGACATCACTGGGAGGTGAGCAGTCAGAGAGGGTATGAAGTAGGGATGTCACAATAACCGATGCAAAGGCAAAATTCTGCATAAATAAATAACTAAATAAATCCATACAATTGAATAATGAATAAGTAAGGGATAATGTACAGCGAGCCAGTCGTTGTGAAATAAACCCTGACAGGGCGATGCCGTGGTGGACCCCGACACAAAGCGCTAGCTGTACATTATCCCGCTTATTACATGGCTACTTACTTAAGAAATCAATAATTTGACACAAAAACGGTCCCCCAGAGTCCAACATCAGAACTGCACCCATAGCAACGGTCTGTTATACATAGCAACGGTCTGCTATAAAGAAATAACAGACCATAGAACGCCGTGATTGACCAATCAGAATCGAGTATTCAACAAAGCTGTGTAATAACAGTTAATAAATGCCTACATTTATGTTTTATATTTTTTTGGTGGCATATTTATTTATTTATTTATCGAATCATTTATTTATTCATTTTCGATTTTGGCAGGTCCTCCATACTAACAGGGGCCACAGGGAAAGAAGATAATCAACACTATTACTCAAAGCAGCCATGTGATAACTTGCTTTTTGGAATCAATAGGGGTTATTATGTTTTTGTCAAAACTCAGTTATTAATGTTGTTGTTGTTGCGGTTATAAGACATGCATAGTGAAGGTGACTCCCACATTTTGCCTCGCTGCTCATAAAGCACATCCAGCTCCTCCCACTGGGGTGTGCAGCCAAACAAATCAAATCACCCTCTCTCATTAAGTGAGCACCTTTTTGCCAATAGTTCAGTGTAAGAAGTCAAAGGTTGGTGTAACATCTGTCTTTCTCTCTTATTCCTTCCTTCCTTCCATCCTACTCTTATCCTCTTGAATTTTCTGTACCACCCACTTCCCCTCTTTCTTTCTACTATCTTTAGTGCTCAATCTCCTGGCTCTTCACTCTCTCGTTTCATGCTCCATTAATTGCTGATGAAGTGTTGCATATATAGTCATATAAAGCAGCCCGGCTCACATATTCTGCCTCTTTTTACTTGCAGCATGCATTTCTTGTGTCGAGGGGGTGGAGGGGTCACAGGGGGGTCACAACCCCAAAACACTCCTCAGTCCTCTCAAAAGTTCTGTTTCTCCCTGTCACCCCTTCTCTTTCAGCTATTAATAAATAGATTGGAGCTTTATATGTTCTAATAAGACTTTAACTCACACAGACATGCATCCAGGCAAGATTCATAGCAGCACATAAAAGTCTCATTAACATGACTGATCTTTCCTTTTATTGGAAAAAAGCAAGATCAAGATTAATATGCCACCATTTTATCATCAGAAATGTAGATTTCGTCTTGTGAGTTGAAGCACAAGATGCAACGTGCTCTTGCCTCTACCAGTTTATTGTAATGCCAGGCCCGTTCCTACTCGCGCTGTCCTTGATACTGCCGCAAGTCAGAAATTTACAATGCAATATACAATCATTTAGTTCTTGTGTAATTGACCAATTTCTTACTTGACATTTTCACATAATGACAAATGGCAATGGATGAAGTAGCTTCATCATAATGTACTTGTCTCAACTTGTACAGGTCGATGCTTGAAACATGAGTAGCTTTCAGCTTTGCGGGCTACAATTTGAGGGTAGCTTAGTTGAATATCATGCTACTTTTAGCAAATAATTACTGATAAAGGTAAATTACCCCGTGGAAAAGTGCAACTAACTTTTTCATAATGCCATTTTATCACATTCTCCCTTCCTCTCTTCACTTAACAGTGAGGAATATTAAGCAAAAAGGCTATAGAGCTTCATTCTCTGAATCATTTGTCATCATTACCCTGTATGCAGTACTGAAAATGTACTAGCTTCCCAGACTGCATTTCTTTCATACTGTATTTCATTTTCATGGTGACTACTGCAAGCAGCAATACCGAAGGCCGAGCAACCGGCCGAACGGGCACTGCAGCATTAGTGCTAATCATGACAGGCAGCTAGTTAGATCATCTGTGACTGTACTTTCTAGGATCACTGCTGTCATTTTGACAGGACTGATGTGAATCATATGTTTTGATGAGTTCAGTAGTCTATTTAAACATTGATTCAACACATGTCCAAGAGCAAATCCAAAGAAATCGCTCTGCAAAATTGAGTAGAGCAGTGTAGATTGATTTGATCAAAAATAAGTTGTGACATTGTATGTAATTGTATGTGTGGGTGCACACTTGTGCATGTGGTTTTAGATTCTTGCATAAGAGCTTAAGCATACGTGGTGTATGCATAACAAGTAGATGGAATATATATACGTATGTGTTGTGTGTGTGTTTCTGTGTTTTCCCTGTTGGCTTCTCCCTGTTCCCTCTGTTTCTCCAGTGTCGGCTTTGTCATGTTCTGATCTATGTTTTATAGCTTGTGAATCCAGTGTTGAGCATTATGATTGGAGATGAACCATAGCAGCACAGACAAGTATTGCTACATGCTTCATTTACAAGCCCAGTGGCATTGACCATTCATACAGATTGTAAATGTGTATTCCACCTAGCTGTGGTCGGCAATGGTTAGCAATCCATTTTCATCTAGTTGGTGACAATACAGTCTGAATGTCTGTGTGCAACTCCTCAACATTCTCTATCTGTTTCATTCAATTCATAGATTCACCTTCGCTATCTGTAATCATTTCTTGCCTTTCCTGTTCTTTATTATCCAGAGGAGGCTGCATACTTGCGGTTTTCCCATGATCTGTCCAAGGGCGTAGGTTTGATTTCAGAAGTGGAGGGTTACAATGAAGTTTATAATTTATATAAATATATATAATATATAATCTAGTTAACAACATATTCAGTCAGTGTTGGCCTGTTTAGGTTTTCTGACTGGACTTGTTTTGTATTTCTGAATTATAGGAAAAAACAGGTTTTGCTGAATATTGTTGTAATGTTTTTAATTATTTAATTGAACCTGTTTTTACCTACTTGTGTTGTTCCATCAAGAGTTTACATTATGATGCCAATGTCCTCATATTATACTCTTCACTATTCAAATGTTTTCTCTATTCCCAATTGTGGAAATACTGATGCCAAAGCCTGATTAATTTTGCAGCATTATCATCAACTATGAGAGTAGTTATTCACAACGGGTTGGAATCTAGACTGAAAATGAACATTTTAACAACACAACATATCCAAAAGTACATTTTGACCTTGTAGTAATACATGAGATTTCACATTGACATCTGACTCCAGTATCTCCCACAGGTTGAGCATTTATTTGTGGTTGTGGGTGTCGTGGCGTGTGACAGGCGGGTTCGGTAATAAACAAATCTAACAAGGTTTATGAATTACTGTATTTATTGCAAGCAAATAACTATTTAAAATAAATAACTATCTATATGTCAACATAAATAACTACTAAGAACTAATTACATAATATACATTTTCCATTTTCAAAATATCTTAAAGAACAAAACACAGACTTCAACTCAGCTTTTTGATGAACATGTTAGAATAAATAAGTAATTACGTAATTGACAGTTTTCAAAACTGTGCTCCAGAGTTGTTTTCATCTACCTTTTGTCATGTGCCTATTTGCACAGCTTTCCCTGTCGGAACATTTACTTTTCCTTGCTTTGGAAAAAGAAAAAAACATATCTAGCGCCTGCATGTATGGGTATGCTTCAGAAGCAGGTCCATTTATTGAGATCCTGAGGCAGCCAGGTGCTTCATCTCAGCTTGTTTCTTAGGCTGATTTTGACCTGAAATACAAAAAAAAACGTCTATTTTGAAAAACAGCACAAGAGAAAATATTAAGAAAATGTGCATGGTGTAAAATCCCTTACCCTGCTCATTGCTGGGAAGTCTCACTCACAGTTAACGCTGGAGACAGGGATGACCAGGGCCACTACAGCCAGAGGACTCAAACCAGGGTAGATGTCTGCCCACATTCGTTGAATTCACCTGTCAAAGAGAAAAAAAAATACAAAACTATTAAAAATGAAGTGAGAATTATGCCGATATTAGCATGGCATCCTGCTTTCCAGAAAAAAACATATCCCTGCAATTCCCTGCATCCCTGTATTCATTTTAAAGATTTGAAGAAAAGGAAGTTTAAAAATCATTTTTGGAACAAATACGGAGTATAAAAAAAGATTCTTTGGTAAACACATGATACTGTTATTATTTACATTAAAGGTCTGCTAGACTGTGCATTATGAAATGACAATTGCACGTCTTCATTGAGAAATAAATTGGAATTCAGATTTTATCTATCTGGGCGGCCGTCAAGTTAAGCCTGTTTATGGGAAACGCTGGACACAAGCTGTCATTGTTTGTCTTTAAACCCTCCGTCTTACCTCCTGCCTGTACTCTATTATCCTTTGAATCTTTCTTTAACTCTCATCTCCTACAGTGTCTTTCTTTTCTTTCCTCTCTCTCTCTCTCTGATGTGTACTGCATGCTCTCTAGAACTATGTCAGATTGAATTGGTCATTATCTGCTTTTATCCCTCGAGGGCAGGCATTCAAGTGTCCTGTGCTACGTCAGTGTGTATGTGTGTGTTTGTATGTGTGAGAGAGAGAGAGAGGAGCCGTGTCTTCTTCAATAATTCAGAGGATTTCTGTGTTGTTTTGTGTTGCTGCTGAGTGTCTGTAGTGAGACATAAATAGAAGGAGAAGAAGAGAAAGAGGGCGAGTGACAGAGAAGGTTGACAGTAGAGAAAAGAGAGCTGGACGGAAAGATGAGGTTGACAGAAAGATGTGTCAAATGTGATTATTGTAGTCCTTACTTCTAAGCTATGTTACTTCCTGCTGCAGTGTTGTTAGTGGGGATGCACCGATTGTGAAATTCTGGGCTGATACCGATGTTTAAAATAACATTTTGGCCGATAGCTCAACACTCAACACTGTGGAGTTGTGATGTATGTAGCGTAATGACGAATTCTGCAGCTGCAGCGGCCGCCTCCGAGCTCAGTGAGCTGCAGCCTAACGTTTGATTCAGTGGCAAAGTACGGCCAAACTAAAAGTTTAACTTTTAGCGGCGAAGTTCGGCCAGAGAGTAACTGCAGCCAATCAGTATACAGATCCTGTGGCATGTTGACCTATGTTATAAAGGATTTCTTCTAACCTGAAACACATGAACACGCCTCCCGGCTGCAGAAAAACGTAATTATTGTGCCGCAATTCGCCGAGGCCTGGTGTGAATTTGGCGTAGGTGTAACTTAACTATAAAAAGCCTCAACAGTCCTGTAGCTTCTTTAATTGTACATAATTTTTTTTTTTTTGGATAAGGTATCCTATTTATTAATAATAAGTTTCAGCAAGTTAGACATTATATTATATTATATTATATTGTTGTTCTCCTACTTTGACTGAAGAAACCTCCAGATGTTTCTTTACATACATTGCAGCCAGGGCTTACACTAGACTTTTATTTTTTGACGACCGATATGGCCGTTAATATTACAGAATTCCATCCATTTAGAACAACTACTACCAGACATATGTTTAATAGCCTATATTTGACATAATTTGAAATTAATTTAAATAAAGAAACGGTCTAAAAAATAAAACGATAGGCTGGTCAGTCCGATTTCCGCGTTTCTCAAATTCAAAATTGTGTTGTGTGGCTTGTGTGTGTGTTGCTCGGCTTTGAAGCTTCATTCATAACGTTAACATCCAAATTATTACTGTTAATACCTTACAAAGACATTGTGTGCTGTCCACCTTATCTTCCCCTCTCTGTCCCTCCCTCTCAAACACTCACAGTGAGCGCTCCTCGTCTGTAGTTGTCTCAGCTTGAAGTCCAAAAGTCAAAATGTATTGAAGAAACATAGATGTAATCATTATTTATATTATCATGGTAGTGGCTTGGTCCTTGGTATCTCCACCATGAGGAGATATTCACTGAATTTGACAAAAAGGGTATTGGACTAGAACCACAGCAGAGCGGAGGCATTTAAACTTTTGCATAATATAAGTTTATATTTAAGTTGTCTTGGCAACATATCTTACAATATCAGGCTATTTAATATGCTATTAATTCATTCATTTATTTATTTGGCATATTTCCCAACGTACATTTTGGCCGTTGATCATTTAGTCTGCCGGACAACTACACATTATACCGGCTAAAAGCTGGCGTATGCCGGCTAACGTGAACCCTGATTGCATCTACTTTATTACCTGCATAGTTTTAATGTGGGAAATCTAAAAAAAAAAAGCAGGCTTCGTTGAGTTTGACGATAAGACATAATTGAGTATCACATTTGAGAAAGTTATTATGCAATAAATCAAATAAACAACTAGAGTCGCAGGGAAATAATACGTAATCCAATTCATCTCCCATTGAGATCTTATTTGTATAATTTGAAAGTGTGTGTGTGTGTGTGTGTGTGTCTCCTCTCCTGTCCTCCTCGTTGTAGTTGCTAAATTTAACAGGATTTCTCTATAATCTCACTATCTCTTTTACTTTGTACTCTTTACCTCTGTAAGTATGCCAGAGACCTCAGGCTGTAAACAATGTGCTTGTGTGTGTGCATGTGTGCGTTGCTGACTCTGCAAACTGTGTTTGTGTCAGAGGTAAATTGCCCGAGCTCCCTTTGGTTTGGGATGCAGCACACAGAAGATAAAATATTCAAAGCTGCTGTCCTGTGTGTGCACACGTTCGTGTACGTGCCTGTCTGCAGCAGCATTGCTTTGTTTGTGGCAGAGGAGGTGCTTGAATCAACAGTATATAGGCAGCTGTGAATTTAGTTTCAAAGCATCAGCGCGAACACACACACACACACACACACGTCAGCATAGTGGCCAGTCATCCCCTGGTTGTGCCTGACTTTTGAATCTTTTCATCAGTGATAGTCCAAGAGAGAAATCAGGGGTTTTGATTGGAGTTCTGTATCTTTCATCACAGCCCCCTCTCCCACTGACTCAAATGAGTCTCTAATTAAAGCTGTAAATCAAAATGTAATTCCTATGAGTCGCCTCTCTCCTTTCCAAGGACACAGAGCAAAACTGTAGCAGTCAACATGTCATCCCCCATGGAAGGATTCAGGTCCCTCAAGGCCAATCAGTATCTAACATGTCACCTTGTTGTTTGACCTGTAATTCTAGTGTGCTTGTCTCTGTGTGTTTGTATCTATCAGAGCTGTCAGCCAGCCTTATTGGGATATGTTTCACTTCCCGTTATGGGTTTACACAAAATCCATCACCTTGGCATTTTTACCCCAGGTTACCAGTGGAGTCAGGACATTTTTATCAGCATCCTCTCTGTGTTTATTGTCTTTTTGGTTGATTTGATGCCCTGGACAATTTTCCTGCCTCACAATTAAAAGCTTTCGTCTGATTTGACGTTTATAGGCTTTTACTGTGAAGGAGCTTACAGCTTCCTGTGCCTTAAACACCGACATTGGTAAATGCGAACTTCTTGGTGCCTACAAATACCTCTGTGTGAAGGTGTGGACATTATCGGGTATTTTTTTTGGTCAGTGAATCAGTTTTTAGATATTTCCAGGAGGAATGGTAGCATCCGCCTCAGTGAGCTGATTAGATGAGTAGCTGCAAGCAACAGGCACTTCATATGGGTACCCTCCTTATTTACCTTTTAATGGGAGGACAAGACTAAAGGCCCTATTTAAATGATCTATAGCGCATGGTCTAAAGTACATTGCGCAAGTGCATTTAGGGTGTGTCCAACTCCACTTTTGCTAGCTAATAATCTGGACGCAAAGTAAGGCGCAAAGCAAGGCGCAAGGGGCAAAGGGGTTGTATTTACTCTCATAATTAAAGATAAGTGTTTTGGGCATAATATAAATTAAACCAAATCGGTGTCCTCGCGCATGGGTTTTTAAATGGCGGATTCTGCGAATTGGAGAAGCGAGTGGTTCTCTGCAGTGAAAATGTTCTTTTTGAAAGGCTAAACAACAAACATAATGGATTGAAGCAGAATATTTCATTGAATAAAAACATTTTGGAATTGATTACATCTATCTTTTTTCATTAAGTTTAGACTTTTGGACTTTACAACGCTCTGGAGTTATTCGAAATGATGGGATCACACAAGTCGGAAACAATCTTACGCAGCCACCACTGGAATTTAATTGTACAAATAGTACAAATAAACACTAATAATATTAGTGTAGCCTAAGCTTTATCTGCAGCTGTGCAGAAATACCGGGTTTAAACGCAATGAACTGAGATGCACATGCATGCCTTTGGTATATTTCCACCACACATACTGTACAGTACATGAGCAAGCATCACACACTCTCAATGTTGTTCTCCAGTGTGGTTGTCTCTCTATTGATGTTTCTTTTCGTTTTTTTTACTGTGGAGTCATACATCAGTCCATTAGCAAGCTGAAACATGGTTCCTACTGATGTTTAGGTGGAAGTTTGGCTGACTTTTGGCTCTTTTTTTCCCTTTCTCCTTTTTCAAGTTTGTACTCATGGACTCATATTTAAAGATAATGTATAACCCAGTTTGAGATTCGCTTGCTTGCTTGAAGCTAAGGAAGAGAGAGAGAGAAATTGAGAGGAGAGAAGACATAAAGACGAGACAAAGACATTTACTCTTGACAATGAAATCTCTATCATCCATTAAGATTAGATAATTAATTAGCGGTAGAAATTATTCCTAATGCTCTGACTAAAAGACTCTGTTTCAGGAGCCAATAAATCCACATACAGTAAATGAGATGAATGGCTGATAATTTGGAAAAAACAAGATGAAGATAAAGAAAAACAAGATAAATGAATGGAGACCACTGGGGCTTCGTTAGACCAGTGTTACACAGTAAATATGCATGAATATACTGTAAAGAGGAGTAATGTTTGTCCTTACGGGGCATTGTGTAAATAATGATTGTACTGTTCAAGTAAACAAAAGAAGTCCTGCTGATTTACTAGCCGGTGATGGTGGTGTGCACAATTAAACATTGAGTTCTGTTGCCATCACTTCATGCAGTTTTAATTTCAATAAATGACTGCCTGCAAATAATTTTGTTTTTTTCCCGCACTCCGACTGAGTCTCATTCTGTTAATGAACTTCAAAGTTTGCTTGTTACTGTAATGTGTGCTTATTATCTTCACATGCCATCACCGTATGTACAAATCCTATCCTATCCTTATTTTTGTTTTTCTTTAAGGCATGTTTTCCTTTTTCTTTGCTTCCTCCCTTTCTCTCTCATGTCATCACATTCTTCACCTTTTCTCCCACTCTCTCTTTCACTTTCTCACTAGCTGTGTTTCCATTCAATTGTCATTCAAAAAAGGAAATACAAATTATAGGCCCGTTTCCATCAACTGGTTCAGAGTGAATGAACTCAGCTACAGTGTCATTTCGTCAGAAGTTTGCGCTATAGGCTACGCTTTATGCATGGCTGTAATCCGCCAGTAAACAAAGTAGAAGAAGTAGAGGTTGTGAACCGGAAACAATTCCCCTTGGCCATCTAACCATCTACGAGACAAAAATGGAGAGAGGTCTTCAGGAATTTGTTTCAATTGGGCAAGTTGTATTTGTTCTTTCATATCAGATACTAGATACTGTTGTCCGGAGACAAAGACAAGCATTCACACATTATGGGAATATCCGGGAAGACGCCAGCTGCAGAAACAGCTGATCAGTCATGTGAGTTAAATGTTCGCTACATCAGAACTTATTTGGCAAAGGTGTTTCCATATTCCATTTAGCGCATCAAGTCTTTTTTGATAAAGTGAATGCAAAACTTTTTTTCGCAATTGAGGAAGTTTCATTGAATTTTGCCGTTTCCATGCTTTTCTAATGTGATACTTCAAAAAGCTCATAGAAATATGTGAATAGAAACCCGGCTACCGACTGACTCCTTTTATTGAAGCTGTGACAGGAAAAATAATGGAATTTATCTGAATGACTGTGAAGCACCGTGTTAGTCATATTGGTTGAGAACAGTATCACCCGTGTGTGTGTTTGTGTCTGTGTGTCTCTACCCTTCATGATCGTGAAATTTAAATGTCTGTGCTGTCGGTGAAAAGTTCAGCAGAATTGATTAAAAAAACAAGCATGAGACCCGTCCAGGCCCGCTGTGTGAGGGTGCACATTAAGTCAATGGCTCATTTTATGCTTAATACAGAAAACTGTTCAAAAGGCCTGTTCAAAAGGCGAGAAATAGGCATTAACGTAACATAATATTGATTCATATTTGATCAGCGCTGCCTAGTTTGACCGTTTGGTCGGAGTTCGCGAGTGATTGACAGCCGGCTCTCATGGACGGCAGCTGGACAGCGGACCTCAGATCAGCTCTTACTGCTTGTTTTCCTCCGGTCTGTGAAATCTTGCCGATGCCGTTAGGAGCACCGGAGGACACCGGAAGACACAGAGGCAGATGATTTTTTTCAGGTTACCTGTTTCATGTACTACTGACATGATATAGCAACTGTTTTATAAAAATAACTTTTTTAATCATATTTGCTCCAATCTCACCTGCTTCAGCTTTAAATCAATGGCTCATTTTATGCTCAATACAGAAAACTGTTCAAAAGGCCTTTTCTAATCATAGCGTAAAATGGCTGGTTGTTAAAGTTTAGACTCAATTTTTAGGTGAAAATACAGTATTTGGTCAAATGAAATGCACCGACCTGTGGATTGACCACAGTTTTAAATAATATACTGTAAATTGGGACTATAAATAGAACAGCAGCTCTGCCCTGTGTTGAGATACACACACACACACACACACACACACACACACACATATGAAATTATATATTCAGTTCTGTCCCTTATTTCTTTTGAGTGTGTGAGCGTGCATGCTGGTGTGTGTGTCCTATGGGCTGGCAGACAGTGCAGCCCACTGATAAGCAGGGTAGAGCCTATTAGCTGTTTGGCCTGCAGCCTAAATGGCGCTGGCCATTTTCTGTCTCTGGTCAGAAATCACATCCACACTTATAAGAGAGCCAGTCAGAGAGCCAGTAGGACGTGGGTCTGCGTTGCGTGATTTTTGTCATTTCTTTATTCATTAACCTCCACGGCCATGAACCTCATTTCCTGTCATCTCTTCTTCTCATTCAGTCCTCTCTCTCTCTCTCTCTCTCTCTCTCTCTCTCTCTCTCTCTCTCTCTCTCTCTCTCTCTCTCTGTGTGTGTGTGTTTGTGTTTCGTTCCCATCTTGGCACTCACCTGGACCCTGCCTTTACCAGCACACCTGCCTTCAATCAGCTCATCACCTCCCGACTTCCTGCTCTACACACCAGCAATCAGCTCATCACAATCTATCAACCCCCCGTCTTTCCTCCCAGGGTTGCTGTGTAGCTGGTCCTGACCCTGACCTCTGACCTCCTTCGATGGAGGTAAGTTGAAAGAGAAGTTTGCTGTCATAACATTATTTTGACTGTACAGGCCTGTATACAGGGACGTGTTATTATGGTGTAAAAGATGGTAGGTTGTGTTGATGAGACGACACAGAATGATGTCTGTGAAGTTAGGAATAAAGTCATCAAATGTCAGGAAGGGAGAGAAAGAGGGGTGGATAGGTAGAAATTCTGGTTTATTTACAATGAGAGTAATTTACTGTATGATCAGAGAGATTTATGATGAAAGAGGAAAATATTTAAACAAAGAAAGAAGTGTAAATTCAGTAGGACATGTTTAGAAATGACCTAAGAATCAGTAAAATGATCTATTAAATCAACAAATTAACCCTTGAGAGATGGAGACTGAACAAATGTCAATAACACAGGTGAGAATTATTGTAGGTCTTTGACTTGAGGAGAAAAGCTCCACATGCAGGTACCTGGTGTCTGCCAACAGGGGGCAGCGTTGGACTAAAACTCACCAGAACTCAACATCATCCTGCACAGTGACACCGATCCTCTCCCTCTCACTCTTACTGACCTTCTTCCACTCTTCAGAGCGGCAGACAGGCAGAAAAAAAGGTCCGTAGTCGTATTATATTCCATTTGTGCTAATAGATCCCCCAAAATGCTACACACATCGGCCCTTTAAAGGCAGGATTGGTAATCTTCAAAAACATTTTTCTTTTGTTGAAAGTCGTATAACATCCCAACAGCAATCAATAAATCAAATGCTCTGACAAAAAAAGAGAAACAAATTTGGTATCTGTGGCTGTCAGAGGACTGTAATAAACCCGTCCATATTCGGGCCGAATGAAAAGAATGGACGGCCTGCCTACCTGCCTGACAACCTATCTATCTACCTGCGTGCACTCTGCCCGTGCACTCATTGCACGTCACCGGAGTCTTACACAAGCTGCTAGCTCGACAGCTGTGAGTACTGACAAGAGTCGTGTTCGTTGTTTAAGTTCATAAATATAATTGTGGGGGAGCGGCTTTAAAGGGAGGCCTGAACGGGTTGCTGACTTGGCGACTTTCTCGCTAGATTTAGTGACTTTTGGAGCTAGTGCTGCTAGTTTATCACTGGATTTTTCAGTTGGATAATTTAAAATCTAGCCTACTCTAGTTTCTCCAATGTTAACGACCCTACCTTTAAATTTTTGATTTCCATTCCACCAAAACAATAACCAAATTTAGTCGAATCCTTGAAGACATTGTGCATTGTTTCCTCAAAGCACATCTGGAGATATGTTGTTTTCACTGGACAGGAAGGAGATGAAAAACTAAAGCTGTCAGACAAATGTAGTGGAGTAAAAAGTACAACATTGACCTCTGAGATGTAGTGGAGGAGAAGTATAAAGTGGCATAAAAGAGAAATACTCAAGTAAAATACCTCGAGTTCAGTATTTGTACATGAGTAAATGTGCTAGTTACATTCCACCACTGGTGTGTGTGTGTGTGTGTGTGTCTAATTACAACCTCCTCTATTGTTGCACCTCATCACCCCCCACTGACTCTCTCTCTCTCTGTAACAGGGATCAGTGGCAGTGAATGAGCAGCTTGCCGTGTCACCGTTAATACCAACAAGAAAGAGGGAGGGAGGAGGAGGAGGAGGGAGTCATACACTCCTTATACCTCTGTACACCTTCACATGAACGAGAGAGGAGAGGAGAATAGAAGAAGTCAATAAGGAGTGAAACAAAAGAGGCAAGGAAAGGGAGAAAGAAGCCACTGGAGATATACATGAAAAGAGGAAAAGCTCTGAGGTTGGAGGAAAGGATAAAAATGAAGGTGTCACTCTTTTTCTTCCAGCTCCTTCTGCAGTGGGATTAACAGGTTTCTCTACACCTCTTATAGACCTGACTGTCTCGTCCTCTGCTCCTGTTCTTTCTTCATCCCTCCATCCGC
>CAKAKR010060004.1:0-40303 GCA_916700685.1 Adelosebastes latens
AAATATATGAATGTGTGAGTTAAAATATGTAAATATGAGAATAAAAATGTGTGGTTGTAAGAATGAAAATAAATGAATGTGCGAGTGAAAATATATGTATGTGAAAGGAGAATGTACATGTGTGTAAGAATGCCAGAATATATTATGTCTTGTGCGGCCCCTGATAGGTAGCTCTGTCCCTGTATCTATGCATGTTTCTTTCCATTCAGCATCATCTGTGTATGGCCAAGCATAGCACTTAGTACACCAACAAATGTGTCCACAGCTGTGCACATTTTTGAAACATAGTGACAGAAGGCAGAGATCAAACTGCTCAAAATAAATCTGATGGATATGAATATGTTCCAAGTTCTTACTTTGAGAACGCACAAACAGCGAGGTGCAAACCAGTGTGACCTTCAATGCAAGTCCGTCAAAATGACAACATGTTGCACAACTCTTCTCCAGTACAGTGACTAAAGCGTGGCGTACTATAGGAGGTTAAAGTAGGTTGGTTTTGTAAGGATTGATTGTCAATAATGTCCCCTGTTCTTTCCACTGTCCTGCTTTGCTCCTTTTGCTCCCCAGAGTCAGGCAGAGCTCCTTAGAGCACCAATGCATGGTTAATTAAGTCACATTATCAGCCGGCCTAATTGGCCATGATACTGTCAGGGCCTTAAAGACCAATTCTGGTAAACTTCCCTATAGTTTGTTCTTTTTCTCAGAGGGGCAAGCGGGCAAGACGACACTCCGCGGTTACACACGGCTGCGGCGGCCATCCATGTTTTTTTTTTCCCGCTGAAGTGCCGGCTGGATAGCAAACATTTCATCCAGGTAGTCAGGAAGTGATCCGCTCTGAAGAATTGCGAAGCACTTACTGTAGCTGTGTGCGACCAATATATGCTGCAATTATGACAACGAGACATTGACATTGTGACAAGTCAAGAACTGGGTAATTTACTTCGTTCTGAATATACTGTCGAATGTTTAAATTACCAAAGTGGAAAAAAAAAGATAAAGACTGAGATTGTAATGCAACTTTTGTTCATTTGGAAAATTGTCACATTCAAAATGGTTTCTCCCCCCTGGAGACATGACTGTGTTAAGCAAATTATATTATACCATGTGTTGTGATTAATTACAAATAATTACAGAACGCTGAAAATGTTCAATGGCACCGTTTTTTTTTTTAACATCCAACATTTTTAAAGTTAGTAATTTTCTACAATATCTGTGCTTGACAAATATGATTTGGTTAAAATTAGGGAAAGATTGTGGTTATGGTAAAACAAGAATTCAAGCAGTTGTTATGGATGGGCAGTGTAAACACTCCACAGAGACACGACTGTATTAAGCAAATTATTTTATATCATGTGTTGTGATTAATTACAAATAATTAAAGAACGCTGAAAAAATGTTCAATGGCACCGTTTTTTTTGAACATCCAACATTTTTAAAGTTAGTAATTTTCTACAATATCTGTGCTTGACGAATATGATTTGGTTAAAATTAGGGAAAGATTGTGGTTATGGTAAAACAAGAAGCAGATGTTATTATGGGTGGGTAGTGTAAACACCCCCCCTCCCCATCCATTCTCTCTATACATTACACGGCTCCTAGGGGACATTTGCGCAGGGCTCTGGCAGTAAACATGCTTCATTACAAGGTCTTTTATTTTCAGGCAGCAAAGACGCATCCAAATCAATTCCTGTTTGCCCTTTGATCGAGCGTGCCGGAGTTGTATGCTGCACAAGCGCAGTACATTTTACAGAGGCGCTGGCTTTAGGCCCTTGAGAAATGAAGATGACTGGATGACAGCGCGATGTGCCTGTTATTATCAGTGTAGAGTTTCACTTTGTGTTCTCGCAGTAACACAGAAATGCCCTTGCGCTGCTCTTTTTGTGTGTAATGTTTCCTTGGAAGATATAAGCAGTGCCTTTTATTTAGCTGCCAGTTAGGTAACCTCCCCTGAACATTGAGGGGAAAACGACCAGAAGGGTGGCGAAAAAATAAAGCAAATAGTGGAATGTATAAAAGAAATAAATGTGTCTCCGTAAGATTTCTTGAAAAATAAAATAATACCAGACAGTGTGAACACCTCACCGCCTGTACACACTCTCTCCAGCAGATTTTACCATATGAAAGACGCACCAAGTTCAGCCTTTCTGAGGTGTTTTTACATGTAGTAATGTACTCATAGGAGATTCAAGACCACTAAATTGGGTTACCTGCTGCCAAAAGGAGGCAAGGAGTCCCTGAAGTGGAAAGGAAGGGAATTACAGAAGGAACTGGTGAAAAGGAAAGTACATTCTGAACGAAACAAGGGCTGCAGTGGTGTGGGGAGGAAATGTGTCTTTGAGAGGTCAGAGGAAAGAGAGAAACATTAAAACCTCTACCAAAATAATTTCACTCACTATAGCATTAATTTTTCCCCGTATATGCTGTTTTGCCTCTGATTTTGGGGTGTGTGGTTTGGTGATGCTACAGTCATACACAGTGTGTTCTTAACCTGCCTTAATATTTTTAACTGTAAAGCACCATGTTAATACTGCGGTAAAAAAAGCAGCTCCCGTGGAAACAAACATTGGCAGTATAGGGCTGTTAAGATGAACCCATACGTGTCAGAAAAATGTATTGAAGAGTTCTAGAAACGGCTACATTGATACAAAAAATCGATGCATCCGTCATAAACCGACAGTCAGAAATAGTCCCAGCTGAGTAGCTTTTAACATTTTATCTGAGTGGAAAGAGAGAGACAGGTGTCTGTCTGTGTGTGTACGAGAGGAGAGACCATAGATATAGAATATAGGAGTATAGAACGGACATTGCCATTCAAATCAACGTAGCAGGATGGTCAGAGCGGCAGCCAGTGTTATGTGTATGTATGTTTATGTATGTTGCCATAGCGACTGAAAGCTGAAGTAGGCGAGATTGGAGCAAATATGAATAAAAAAAGTTATTTTTATAAATCGGTCGCTACATCATGATAGTAGTACATGAGAAAAACATGGTAACCTGAAAAATCATGTGCCTCTGTGTCCTCCGGTGCTCCTAACGGCATCTGCAAGATTTCACAGACCGGAGGAAAACAAACAGTAGGAGCTGATCTGAGGTCTGCTGTCCAGCTGCCGTCTATGAGAGCCGGCTGTCAATCACTCGCGAACTCCGACCAAACGGTCAAACTAGGCAGCGCTGATCAAATATGAATCAATATTATGTTACGTTAATGACTATTTCTCTCCTCAAATGTTTTCAGAATCATCTTGTAGTTCACAGTTTAGCTGTAAAATGAGAAAGTTTGTCACGTGACCGGAGCACAGCCAATAGGAACGCTCTCTCAATGTTATGACCTGTGATTGGTCAAAGTCTCCCGTCACGGGCTAGATGTTCTAAAGTCTGAAAACAGAGCCATGAGGAGGAGCAGAAGTCTAGTTATCTCTCAGATCACTTGAATTACAATATGCTGAAAGGTTATCATGGAATTTCTGCCCAATGATGCCAAAAATACTGCCTACTGCCACTTTAATGAATGCACACAGAAAGATTCACAAATGTATTTTGTGATTCATATATAAATGACTCTCTCCACAGAACTATTCTTTCAATGCACACAAAATAGTTATAAATAAATGTAAAAAAAAAAAATCCACAAATATATGTATGTATTTCAAAGTACAATTTTCATTGAAAACAGATTTGGATGCTGTTACATTTATGAACAAACTGTTGAACCTGCATTTACAAACAGCTGGTCATGTGTGAGACTCCCCTGACATCACCCGATCAGGATATTATCTGTAGCCAATCAGATGTGTCGCCTCCTTTTCAGCCAATCACACAAGCGTGTCCTTACAGGGGTGTGATCTACATGGGTGTACACAGCTAGCTTTGGTGAAGTGGTCAAATAGAGCTTTGGTAAACATATCCTCGGTGTGGGAAGCACTCTCCCGCACACACATCGAATATGATGAGAACAGCTGATTTCCTGGATTCTCCTGAAGGAAGCGATGATCCGACCCAAAATGTGCCCTGATGAACGGTGCTGCTACTTTTTTGATTATACTGTTCTCTAAATAGTGTCTACCCCTGATTCCCTCAGACATGAGCAAAGGACCTGCACCATCATATACCCATTGAATAGAGAGGAGGGACAGGTTGTTTTTTTTGTTAAAGGGTTTAATTCCCTTAAAAAGATCCCAGCCTGTTGTGGTTCCAGTGCAGATCAACCAGGTGCTCAGATGAGTTCTGTGCACGCAGTTATAATACAATATAAAAGCAGCACCTACAATCTGTCTACCTCCAATTCTAGCTGATCACCTGAATAGAGGTGTAAATGTGTTTATATACCCATTAGAATAGAGAGACAAGCTGGACACGTGTGTTAAATTACACAGTAATAATATCATATAAAAGCAGCCCGACAGCCTCCGGGGTTTTTTTTTTTTCTTTAACTGGTTTACTTTGCAAAATATGTTTCATATGTTTCCGTTTCAACTCGGGGTGGAGGCTGATTAGTCTTCATTCATAACGTTGACATTCAAATTATTATTAGGCCTATCAATAACTCATTGTGTGCAATAGCCGGCCTCTCTCTCTCTCTCTCTCTGTCACTCTCTCTGTCACTCTCTCAAACACACGCACACACACACACACACACACACGCACACGCACATCGAAATCATTTCCAAAATTCACAACATGTTTTTATCTGACAAAATATTCTGCTGGGTTGCAGGGACGAGCCTATATTAACGGGGCAGTTCAACATCAATCAAACAGCACTATAAATTACATTTATAAAACCACAATAACACTGAATCATATTTTTGACAGACATTTGAAGCTTCATTGGAAAACCTCAATAGAAGCTTCAAATGTAATAAAAATCATGACACTGCATTTATGAAAAAGACACAAATTCATTGACGGTAAACTCGTCAAATTTAACAAACAATATAGTAAACTGCAACTACAGTTTGATCCTTTGTCATCCAGGTATGAAATCCCTTAAAACTCCCTTCAAAATCTCGCCATTGTGTGAGTTGTTGAGTTAGATCAGGGGTCAGCAACCTGCGGCTCCGGAGCCACATGCGCCTCTTAAGCCCCTCTCCAGTGGCTCCCTGTGGGTTTTTTAAAAAATGGAAATGAATAACTGTTTTTTGTTTACATTTTCATTTGTATTTATCATTGTTGTAGGTCTATGGTACGACGGTATGACGGAGTATTAGGGCCACATTGAGGGAAATAAAAAAAATCTGAGATTTCGAGAATAAAGTCATAATATTATAAAGTAGTAATTTTAGGTGTTATTTTCTTTTTTTCTTGTAAAGTTATGACTTTATTTTTGTTATATAACAACTTTTTTCTTGTAAAGATATGACTGTATTCTCGTAATGTTACTACTTTTTTCTCGTAATGTTATGACTTTATTCTGGAAATCTCCGATTTTTTTCCCCTCAATGTGGCCCGCTTTGGCCCTCACTGCATTAGACTTACAGTATATACTTTATACTTAGACTATAAGCTGCGTGTAAACTGTATAAGCTGTATAATGTTTTGCGGTTCCAGACAATTTATTTATTTTTTTCTAAAATGGCTCTTTTGGTAGTAAAGATTTCTGACCCCTGAGTTAGTAGAAACTTTATAAACTTTGTGTAACGCCGTCTACGATATATTCAAAATGACTTGTTCCTTGTTGTAAATTCGGCAAACGCGTGGTACATTAAGTTATTTCTTTCTTCCCCGGCCAGTTGCGACACCACTGCAGATAAATCAGGTGCTCAGATGAGCGCTATAAGGTCCCAGCACGGACCCCCGTCACGGATCGGCCTGGGCCCCGTCACAGAGGGAGCGGAGATTCTATAGGTGGCTGCATCTGTAGCAGCTGGCTGGTACAGATGTTGTCAGCACAGTCTAGTTTTGTCCGTTGTCAGTGGATGCAGTGAAATAACACTTAGTGTGTGTCTTTACATCAAGTGTTTCCAGTAGATTTAGAAGCTGTTATAAGGATGTGGGACACCATGTCACTAATTCATAGTATTCCATAAAAGCATTACAGATACTAATGAGGCAGCTGAAATGAAAGGTTATTATCATTATCAAAAAAATAAATATATATATACACTGTATATAAATATACGAGCTGCCCACCATCGCTGCAGAGACCACAAATGCCACATTCATAATCTGCCTGCCAATTCTCATCCGACCCGCCTGCTGCAACTGCTACTACCTCCATCTTTTAATTTTCACATAACCAACACACACACTCACACACACACGCACACACACACACACACACGCACAGCCTGACAGCTCTCTCACCCAGCTTGACGTTGACGAGACAAGCTCGGGCTGTCGGTCGCCGTTCGTAGGAATTATAGTGTTCAAATGTTCTTGTCACTTCCTCTCCCGCTCCAGGTGAAGGCGGCGGAGGTTAACCCTTCATGAGCCGGCTCATTCTCTTCTTCTTCCACATTAATGGATTATTTAGAATTTAGCTTTTTTCCCCCGCCGCCGCCCCTCTTCTTCAGAAATGAGTTAAATTGTAACTATAAGAAAGGTGACGGCCGGAACTACCACTTATTTTTACGGTTAACATGGTTGCGGCTCTAAAATGCTAATAAGACAGTCGCACAATGTGGTGCGCGAGCGTGCATTCATGTGACACTGTGCATTTCACTGTGCGTAGGCGTCTCACCTGAAAATTCAACACATTCATTTGCAACCCTTTGTGATAGGAAATATGCGCGGAACGTGTGGGAGACAGATGAAGGCTGCAGTACTGAGGCCGGAAATCTCCTTTTGTTTTTGTGAGATTATTTTAAAATGTTTCCAAAACAAAAGTCAAGAGTCTTTCGCTGCACATATGGCAGCTTATTGTCGGATCTCCGCAGTGAATCAGACTTCTTCGGTGTCGTGTTAGTGAGAAATCCAGCCTCAGTAAACAGGATAAGAGGAAACTAATTCTCTTAGCCATAACCAGGTTTCTAATTTCATTTTGACATGCGTACACCAGCAGTTCCCAATTTGGGTGGTAAAATAAATGGGAGGGGTTTCAATATGACAAGAGGAAAGCAGAAAAGAACGGATTTCTTCTTCACAAAGGTATGCTTATTTTTTTTTCTTGTGAATTATTGGACAATTTTACTTCTTCAGGAAATTTATACATTATTCAAATAAAGCACAGAAAAGTACACTCTGGTTGAAATAGTGACAAGCGGTAGACGTCTGCAACTGAAGATGAGAGGTTGCAAGTAGACACTGAATTTAAAGCCAAAACAAAGTTGGTAAGTCAGACCCAGACATAACCATAAAATCATTAAAGCTTCAGTAGGCAGTATATTTTGGGCTTCATTTGGCAAAAATTCCATAATAACCTTTCAGCATATTGTAATTCAAGTGTTCTGAGAGAAAACTAGACTTCTGCACCTCCTCATGGCTCTGTTTTCAGGCTTTAGAACATCTAGCCCGTGACAGGAGACTTTGACCAATCACAGGTCATAACATTGAGAGAGTGTTCCTATTGGCTGTGCTCTGGTCATGTGACCGGAACTTGGCGTTCCTTCACCAGATTTCACAATGGCGGCGGCATCACAAACTTTCTCATATTTCAGCTAAACCGTGCACTACAAGATGATTCTGAAAACATCTGAGGAGAGAAATAGGCATTAACGTAACAGAATATTGATTCATATTTGATCAGCACTGCCTAGTTTGATCGTTTGGTTGGAGTTTGCGAGTGATTGACAGCCGGCTCTCATAGACGGCAGATGGACATCAGATCAGCTCTTACTGCTTGTTTTCCTCCGGTCTGTGAAATCTTGCAGATGCCGTTAGGAGCACCGGAGGACACAGAGGCACATGACTTTTTTCAGGTTACCTGTTTCATGCACTACTGTCACAATATAGCGTTTTCGACAATTCCGAAATATTTTTGTAGACCAACAGGAAGTTAGCATCGCCATGGTTCCCTCCACTAAAAGCCAATGGGATTGTTCCGTTGGGTTTTGGATTAATAAGCTCTGTGGCAAACCTTTATGATACTTACGTGTTTTGTTCTGTGAGATAATCTCCACAAATGAACACCACGTTTATTATTTTTTGAAATGTAAATACAATCGCCAGAAATAAAAAGCCAACGTTAAAGTAAACTATAAACAAACTACACCACGGTCACATGACTTCACGTCACCACCAGACGGACTAGTGTTTGGCGTGATGACGTTTAGTCTCATTTAGACACTTGTTAGCAACCGCCTTTAAGACATGTAAAAGCTTCAAAATGCATGATGGGATATACATACATACATATATATTTCATGTCGTAGAACAAAACGTTAAAATCTCTTCATCTTGTGTTAACCACAGACCTTATTTCAGCCGTCTAAACAAAATCGTATCGACTTCCAGACGACGGAACAGAAGTGCAAAAATGCTGAGTCATTCCTGGGTTTTAGGACTCATTCCTGCGGCACTCTGTGAACGGGAACGGCAACTGGCATGCCAGCATGGCAAAATCTGATCACTGACCTGCTGTATATATAAAGGTGTCGTGTGTCAGTGGCAGCTGGTGGGGATTGGGGGAGAACAGGAGGAAAACCAGCCCTCAGTGTCATGTTATTTTATTCAGTAATTTCTCTTATGTTGCACTTGCACCTCCATTTTATGAGTTCAGTGCTGCTTGATGTGCTCTCATAGTGCTCATTTTTATATGTCATATTATTATTATTCGGGTTTTTTAAATTTGTATTCTGTAATTCTTTTAATCAGTTTGACAAGCGCTATAAAATTATCATTATTACGGTTTTTCTCATTCACTTTGGCTCAATTCTCAAATGAGAATTGTTTTATTTCAAAACAATGAGAAGAACTGACATTCTGCTATAGTACAGTAAGTAGTCAGTGTCAACAAAAAGTAGAAAAAAATAGAGATTAGTATATAAGAAACATTTCCAGGGTTGACTGCAATGGTGAAAAAAAAAACGTCTAACCAGTACGGCTCACACGATGACAAAACAACTTTTCATTTTGGAGTCATTGGCCAATTTACTGACACAATAACTGGTTTAGAAGCATGAAAATGAAGTGTTGAGTTACTATCTTTTGTAGACATGCAATAGAGTTGTGATGTCCAGTGAAACAGTTGTGACAATTGCTTTACAGTTTAGAGAATGTTAAGACTGTTTCAAAAAATGAGGCAAAGCGTTTGTGAAAAAAACTGTATTACTACACTAGTTGCCTTGGTTACTTATCTCTACTTTCTTATGTGAAATGAAAAGTTAAGCAGTAGAAAAATGGCTTACAAGATTTCTTAAAAACAATCACTGCAGCTTCAGGAGTGTTTGTAATGTGTCACTGGAAGCTTGTCTGTAACTGTCCGTAAGGCAGTCCGTTGGCCAAACCGGGATCCAGTCCCTGGTGAGCTCACCGCACGTCACTGTAACTCCCGCTGTGGGTCCAGCCGGCGAGACCCAGCAGCGAGTCATGAGCAGAGCTATCTCCATCCACTCCCCGGCGGGGTCCGACTCCTGCTGCTGCCGCACGCCCCAGGCAGCCTGAGGGGCCCTCGCTCAGCTGTCCGGACTGACCCACGGCGGGACTACGGTGGCGTGTAGCGGTCCGATGCGCTTCACTTCCGGACTGGATCCAAGGCCTATGGAGAGGAGGTTGGGTCACGGGCGGACACTGGTCTTGGGGTACGGGGTATAACACATGCGCGGTGTAACTGAAGCTGCGGTCGTGCGTTGCGATTGGCTCAATTACGGCGAGTGCAGACCAGATTTTACTGTGCATGTGTTGTACCCCCAAAGATATGACGCGTTGATGACGCGTGACCAAGCCTCCTTTCTATAGGCCTTGACTGGATCCCGGTATGGGCGACAGACTGCTGCACGGTTGTTGCTACACTAGTAGCTAGATACAGCTCGATAAACAGGCCTAAAGAAACAGGATTTGTTTTGTAATGTGTTTAAAAGTAGTTCACAATATACACGTTATAATTTATTTCCTAATAAGCTGCTGTCTGATACTTTACTGCCAGTTCACCACCTACAATACAGCGGTGAAGAGAGCCTGAAGAGGACATTTGGACATCATCATTGGACCAACTACTCTGCTGGTTGTTGATTGGTAACAAGGGGGGTGACCTCCCTTGGAGCGCCATTTTACGTGTCTTGACCAATCACAGATCAGCATGAAAAAAATGAAATACATCGAATTGATAGAAGAACCTGCTGTCCTGCCTTGCCAGCACTGTCTTGTCTGTCCTGCATCTGTCTCTGTTTTTAAACACTATTTCAATAATGTTTTATTTTTCCAAAGAAGAGACAAAAATATTTTATAAATAATAATGACATTTGGTCATTTCATTTCACTTCAACCAATTACTCTTTTTTTTATATATTTTCATCTCCCTCTTGCCTCTCAAAAATAGAGGAGGAGCAACCTCCTCTACCTCTTTGGACCAGCCTCTACTGGTGTGTGTGTGTGTGTGTGTGTGTGTGTGTGTGTGTGCTGAGTATGCATGTATTTATGGTGTTTGGGATCATGTCATCCCTGCTTGAGAAAATACCAAGAACAATATTAATTAAAACAGGCGCCGCTGCCAGGGGAGAACACTAAGGCTGCAATATTGCTTGTTTTTCTGTGTGTGTGTGTGTGTGTGTGTGTGTGTGTGTGTGTGTGCGTCCGGCTGAGGCTGACCCCAGACTGTGTGCTCCTGACAGCAGCATAATGAAAGTGTCTGCTGTTCAGTTAGCTGAGTCGGACTCTTTCCATGGGATCTCCAGCCGCGGTGGCTCAGACACAGTGAGCAGTCCATTTAACACAGCTCCGAGTCCAGCAGAGAGGGGTTATGGGCCGCAGAGTGGAACATGCACCTTGTGTTCAATCGGGGTCAGAGAGGTCGCGTTAAAGGAACACTCCGTCATTTCGGTAAATAAGCTCGTACGCTGTCTAACTCTGAGGCAGAGATCAATATTGTGTTTAGCCTAGCTTAGCACAAAGAGTGGAAGCAGGGGGAAACTGCTAGCCTATAGCTCTGTCAAAAGAGAAAGAAATGCACGTTCCAACAACTGTAAAGGGTAGTGGCTAGAAGGGAGCCCGCGCAAACTTGGGGAACTCTCGCGAGATTGTTGAGGTTAGACATTGACCTTGAACGGTTAAGGTTAGGATAGAGGTCGTTGGGCAGCGAGTCTTGAGAGATTTTTTGTACGTTTTGCAGATCAAAGCTCCCCTTCTTGTCACGCAAGCTGTTTCTACGCCTCCGTGCCGGTGACAGCTGTGAGACATGCCAGAGGCATTATGTTTTCAGGTTGTCCGTTCCATTCTCAACGCGATATCTCAGGAGGGAACATCAGGAGGGAGCAGGATGTATTAACAGAAGCGGATACTGCGTTCAAGATGGCGCCCCATTTATTTCAGTGGCAGTGGGACGACGGGTGCAGACAGATTTTTTTAATTGGCTCTAATGGTAATAATATCACAGAAGGAATGTGTGCGATGCTCAGTAAATCTTCTTGTAATGGCTGTGGATTTGAAAAAAAAAACTGTTTTATGTCCAAGCACTTCACCTCACTTGCAATTAGCGACTGTGACAACTAACACCAAGAAGACCAAACAGTCTGACTGTCACGGATCCTTTCATCTGACTCTAAGTTAGACTGCAAACGTCATTTCCCAATACGTCAAAGTGTTCCTTTAAAAGGATGTTCTGTTGGAATTCAGTCATCGCACACAGCTGCATTATATCCAGATATTCCATACTAATATTTCATATTGGTTTACTTGAGCAACTAGCATCAATAATTACGCTGATAAAACCCCTTTGAGGGAAACATAAAGGTGTCTTTGTGTTTGTAATCTTATGTTAGATTATCTTCATTGTATCAAACAAAAACATCGTAGAATGTTTCTTGGGTATTCCTTTAATATTCACATGATATAACAAGATAAGAAAAAAAAATAACCCTCTTGGTTCAGTTTAAATGAAGCTTGTGTTGCATCCCAGAAGTACAACAAAGAAAGTGTGTTAAATGCTGAATATAATGTAATTAATTGGAATTAACCATGGGTGTACAACTTCAGAGGCAGCAGATCTGAAACACTGGGAATAGATATAAAAAACACATCTGACAGAATCTCATGTGAGGTTACCGTATTCCTGCCAAGCAATAAACTGGACCGCAAGATATTGAAAAGATCTCCATGTAAACTTTGTGTTATTGCCTCACAAAGCCCCGATTTATAAAGTATGTTGGAAAGACAGCTTGAAGAAGTGAAGGCTTGCAGATTAGCCCGAAGAACGGTCAAGGACGAGGATTTAAAGAGTAATCCTCAAACTCTGCTTCTTCCTCTTTGAGTTCGTCCCGATCTTTGATGCCAAGCGTTCATTTCTGTGGACTCCTCACAGATGGTGCTTCTTCTCTTTATCTGCTTATGCTGCTAACCGAGCTATCTGTAAACATGAAATAATTACTTCTTTCCTTCCAGACGCTGTGCGATGGGAACAAATATGAGAGCTTAGATGAAAATGTTGCATATTATTATTATAATTATAATTATCAACAACAGAAACTAAATTTAGTCACTGGTTTAAGACAGTTAGGGATGTCACAATACCAGAAATCTAGTATTCGATACCAATACCAGTGAATTTCCACAAGACTCGATACCAAATTCGATACCACGGTAAAAAAAACAATAAATCCCATGTAATGTGTACATGGGATTTATTGTTTTTTTTTGTCTTTGCTTTACACTTGCAAAGTTTTATTGCACTTACTAACAGCAACGAGCGTAGCGTCATCTCGTCTCTCCACCGCGGCCTCTCTGATCAGCTGTTCACTGACCGCCCTGTGTGTATGTTGATGTGTGTGGAGCTCCGACACTGAAGCTGCGGCTGTGCGTTACGATTGATTGGTTCAATTTCGGCGAGGGCAGACCAGATTTTACTGCGCATGAGTTGTACCCCGAGAGGCTGCAGCTTCAGCCCCGGAGCCCCATATGTACGTAGTACCTATTATGCCCTGATATCGCGATCCAGTTTTTCGTCTCGACGATGCATATCGTCACGTTTTTATATCGCAATATTTCGTGGCACGATATTTCGTCACACCCTTAGTGTTAGTGTGTGTCAAACTCCGACACGGAGAGCAGAGGACAGAAGCAGCCGCATTTGGCGCTTGGCGGGTGTTAATTTCGGACCCTACAGGCATCTTACGGTACCTTCAGTACTGTAGAACACAAGTACCGTCACGTTTTTAGAATTTTGGCATTGACTTGGTTCCGAAGTATCGGTTCTCGTGACATCCCTAGTGGCAATGCCACGCCATGTGGATTCTGTTCACGTGGTTGTGCATACAGTATATGTGTGTGTCATGCTGGGGTCAAGTGTATATCAGGATCAGGTCTGCATGTGTGAAGACACAAAGTGACATTCACAAGACAGGACAAGACGTGCTAAAAGCCAAATCCCTCCCCGAAGACATGGACGTGTGTGTATGAACAGTGTCGTTACCAGCGAATCCTGCTGGCAGGCTGGATGCTAATGTTAGCATCTGTGTGGAATCTGTCTGCATCCCATGAAATGTGATTTTTAATATGTGAGTTTGGTCTCAGCGTGGAAAAAGAGAAAATTACCGAGCTTGGTAAACAAAGAAGAGATCATCAGTGTGAAGCGCTATTTAACATGCGGCGCCATGTATACCTCCAGCAGGGGACTCACTGAATGTCACCCCATGTCTCATCAACATATAATCACTGTGAATCTTCATATATTCTCGGCTCATTCCCACTAAGACTCCTCCGGGAGGTCAGTCTGTCAGACAGTTTCTAGGACGAGCTGTTGGGTAAGTTACATTCATGGAGCCGGTGTCAGCCAACTACTGTTGTTCCAATGTGTGTGTTTTCTTTAATAAGGAATGAAGATGAAGTAGCTGCAGAACACCAGCTGTTGTAAATGTATGTTGCGTTTGACCTTCTGGAAGTTGTGTACACAACGTTTTATAATATAAAGGACGATTATAGAGGACATGTCAGATGCACTCACTATCATGAAAAGCTGGGGACACAACCCGACATCAGAGAACTAGCGGCGACGAAGGGCCGCCCGTTGCGTCGCCTCACGTCACCTGTACCTCGGCCAAAAAGTTGCACTCAGACACGCCGCAAAGACTACATCCGACGGCCAACTACAACCTACGTTCCCGAATAATCAGGAATGGTGCACTATGACTTTACTAAGAGATTCGCCCAGCGGTTTTGGACCTTTAAAATCTTTTGAAAATTTTCTGAACAAATTGCTCCCACGCCCACAATTTTCACTCTTCTTTCATAAAATTTAGATCATATTGTAAGAAATCTTGTGCTGATTGCAATCAAACAGATTTACACATTTGGCTCTAAGGTCCCAAAAGTGAGAGTGAGTCCAACAAGTCGCTCCATAGATAGCAATGTTAAATCAGACAGGAAATGTCTGACAGAAAGCAGACAAAGGCACTTTTCTAACCTGCTCCAATGATCACATTTTTGACTCCACACACGTCAATGCACTCGGCAGAGACTCTTCTCTCTGGTGATAATATTATTTTGCCAATTGGACTCACGTTTTTTGTCTGAGAAGCACTTTTTGTGACATATGCGCCTCTAGTTAACTCCTACGATAAGCTGTCTTACTGAGGACACTTTGACTTCATGATGCTCACAGTAAAACACTTTTTTTCAAAATGACTTTCAGTGTTTGAGCTGAGATAGTATTTTCGATGGCAAGTGCCACAAATACTGTACAAATGCTGTCTGTTGGTGATCATATACATGAATGAGAAGCAGTGCCCATTTGGGGCGTGGCTGTTCAGAGCGGGCCGACTAATTGGCTCCCAGTGCTGCTTGTTGAGAACCGCTCGTCGCTGGTTGACTCCAGTGAAGTGAAGAAGAGTTCAGTTGTACCAGTATATCCAGCATCCAGCAACAAAAGTGAACGTCCCCCTGCAGACAACAGTCCTGAAGCTCAGCCCCCGCTACTGAAACAAGCGTTGTTCATTTGTTTATTTAAAGTTTATTAATATTGAATGTATTGTGCCCAAATTGGACACTGCGCGACCTTGGGTCCACAGCAACACAACCGCCAAATGTGAAGTAGATTGGATGAACAGTTCCTGAGATATGTGGAGGACACACAGACAGACGGATAGTTAGATGTAAAACATTTGTAAACCATATATGACTAAGTGTGACTAAGTTTTACACGTAAAATTATGTGATAAAATCAAATATGCTGTATTTGTAAGTGCAATGCAAGTCAATTTGATCAGCCATATTAATGTTGAATTAATATGTCCAGATAGAGTTCTGAGCTACTGTCATAAATATGTCATTACCGCTGACATCACTATATTTTTCAAATATTTATTCCGAGAAGAATATTTTAAAGGAACCGTGTGTAACATTTAGGGGGATCTATTGGCAAGTATGTTTCCTATAATCACCTGAAAATAACAATCTTTGTGTTTTCAATACCTTAGAATGAGCCAGCCGGTGGAGGACTTAAACCTTTTTGAGCGTTACTGAATGTAGAAGAGATATGCAGCGTATTTTGATTAAAACAGACAAAGGTATTCTGTTTGTCATCCAGCGGTGAATATTGATCTGGAAGGAGCGACATGCAGCCTCATTAACTGGGGCGGGGGGGGGGGAGCGGGGGCGAAAAGACATCCCGACTGCTGCAGTTAGATGAAAGAGGGGCGTATGAGTGGCGACACCCCTACTTAACCCCCTGGCGAGCACTGGTACCCCCCGCTGCCTCCAGCTTACTAAATCACAGCCCTTTAAATGCTCAGTTTGAACGCCTGACCTGCTTTCTGTATTTTACTTTCATTTGACCTTTATTTAAACTGTACTAAGATGAACATCTCGTTTTTTTTCAAAGCCGAGACGGCGGCGTATGAAAGGTTACACATTAAACAGTAAAGAACAACACACACATTAATAATTTAAGGTGATAAAAGCTGTACAAAATGCATAAAGGAGCATAAGGGAGCCGGAGCACTAATGAGACGAGGCTATAAACATCGGGGCACTCTGCGGCTAAGAGCTTTGCATCTGAGATCATCGCTGAAACAACCGAGAGAACTAAAGCGCTCTGCTGGAGGACCGCTTTACTGCAAGCGTATTATATGGTGTTAAGATGTGTTTAACACCATATATAGTTTGAATGATCCAAGGTCAGTGAATGTGACTCTCTAGTGGAAAAGATGCATCTAAACACAAGTAAGAGAATCCTGTACAAACTCCAGCAGCGGAGGAATTCCAACACGCCGTCTGCAGAAGAGGCTGAGTGGGTGAATGAGACGAGAACAGATGAAACTGTTAATCCTCGTGGGGGACATCAGATCATTACAGCAAGTAAAGTGAAATATTCAGAAAACACACAAGTAAAGCATAAGCTCTAAATACACTACATTACATAATAGAACATATAAATGCTTTCAAATATAGTATAAATAATGCCTATATATGATGATATAGCTGTAGCTGTTGCTATATTGGTTATAACTTGAATTTCTAGTTTATAGACATTGCAAGAAAATGGTGCATCACAATCACGTTATCATTTTTCAAATTTCAGTAATGGTTGATTTCCATTGGTTTCTAGTTGTATCAGCTTTAATAATACAGGTCAAAGAGTCTGTGAAAAGCTGCTCCGTCCGAAGTAAAACAGAAGAACAAGTGATGAAGACCTGTGGATTCATCACCTTACACCGTTTAGATAAAGACGTTCAACTTGGTAAAACTAAACTCATCTGTTGTTGACTTTCAGCATTACATAAAATGTGTGCATGAAAAATCTTTTGTCTAACGGATCAAGGCAGGCTTCACAATGAAAACTACTATATAGAATATAAATATGTTCACTAATAAATACTATCAAAATGGTTAAAATCCTCAGGATTATAACTTTAAAGCTGCGCTTATTCATATTTTATATAAACTCTGGATTAAATGACTATGAAATGTGAAAAGGGTCACTTGTAATTATAAAACCACAAAAACTTGGACTTTGAAGTGAATCTGCTGTCGTACCAAGAAAATACCAATATTACTTTTGTTGCTCTAAAAAGAGACACATTGTTTGGAAAAACTGGTTTGAGCTGTTTGCTAGAGTTAAGGTTGGCTTTCAAACGTTAGCTCGTTAGTTTGTAACGTTACTTGCTACCAAAGTCAGTCCAATCAGTGTTTCCCAAACACAGACTTTATATCTGGCAACACATTAATTATTATTTTTTTTATCCGTTTGAGAGAACGGTGCCATCCGTGATCGTTAAACTAGTGTGGCGGCAGGACTCCGCCGGGGAGCGGGTGGACTGGATCCCGGTAAAGGGCGACGGACTGCTGCAATCCGCTCCCCCCGCGTTGGACTGACAGCTTGTAATGACACACAAGGTTCATTCCAGAGCCTGCAGTGATTGTTTTTTAAGAAATCTGTATTATTTCACCCACCCACAACCCATCAGCTATTAATCAGAAATATTAATATGACCCAGAAGTAGCTAACAACACTACAGCAGAAAGGTAAGGTATGAAGTAAACAGCAGTAACGTTACCAGTAGCGACCGTACAGTGAACCACTGGAAGCATTCAAATCCCCTTTACTGAAGTCAAAGTACTAATGAAAAGTAAAAGCACTATTTAGCAGTAAAATGTTCCCTGTCAGTGTTTTACTGATATGATGTTTTTTGGGTTACTACTGCACCCAGATGTGTCGATTGCCGGGACGAGGAAAAAACAAGCCGGAGCCCAGCTCCTTATCCCCGCTGCCTTCAAGCAGCCTTTAGACATCAAAAGCAGAACGAGATAAAACATTGACAGAAGTAACTGGCATTTACATTGGCATGTAGCCAATGTGGAACTAATTGAAACACTCCTCCTAATGAACAAGTTTTATATTTTATTATTTAGTATTTTCCATTTCATAGCATTAATAGATGCGTTTCAGTTTTATAAGCGGTTGTGAGTGACCTGTTGCCTTTTTGGGAAAGTGTTTGTTCAGTGTTCCTACAGAGTGATACACACGTGTTGGAAATGTTCCTTATTTTTATAATGAAAATAGTTTACTATCGTTAGCAGAGGGCGAAATGCTGCCTCAGTCCCCAGCAGGAGGATTGTGTCTGTCTTTGACACTACTGGTGTATTAGTTCAGATTGTCAGTGTTCAGTCGGAATAAGAGACAGTTTACTGTGAAAGAGACAAGAATTTGACCTTTTTTTCTCTTGACTGTAGATCCTGGTTCCCTTTAAAGTCGATGAAGATAACAAGTACAGATATTTGTTATTTCTAATCTAAAGTATAGTTGGATAAGCACAAGTTTTTGTTCAGTAAGGAGAGAAATAGGACTCCATTAGGGATGCACCGAGTACTTACATTAGGGTACTCACTGATACAGAGTACCAATACGAGTACTTCTCTGTGCCAAAAGTCCCTCGTTAACAGCAAGCTGGAGGGTGTGAGCGACACACGGCAGGCTGGGGAGTCCCGCATACGAGGCGGTGCACCACGACCGGCTCTAGGTCGGCTTGGAAAGGCTCGGGGCGAAGGTGGCTCTCGGCCGCAGCTTTACAGCGCTCCCCGCCCGGACCTCGCAGCACTGTGGACAAAGGGCTCGCTGCGCCCTCTCTCCCCGCTGGGGACAGCCCCCTGCTCCCGGTGCGACTGTTGACCGGGGCGGACTGTCCTCAGTGCACCCCAACCGCGTCGTGCCGCCAGATCGGGGCTCGGCCCACGTAAAAGGCGACAGGGGTCTGCTGCGATGTCGGCAACCCACCCGACCCGTCTTGAAACACGGACCAAGGAGTCTAACGCGCGCAGGAGTCAGAGGGTGCAAGCAAAACCCCGTGGCGCAATGAAAGTGACGGCCGTCGCGCGCTGGCTGAGGTGGGATCCCGGCCCAGAGGGGTCGTGCGCACCACCGTTAAGTGGTATCGGTGCCGTTGTATCGGAGCCGTTTTGCGAGTACAAGTACGAGTACATGAGCACAGTATCGAGCCCGATACCCGATACTGATATCGTTATCGGTGCATCCCTAGACTCTATCACTAGTAGCATGCTTTTTGATGGTATGGTTTCATTTTGTACTTTTCATGCATTAATTGGTGTTTTTGCCAGGGATAAAAATCATAGCCAGAATGCACCAAATTGCAAGATCCAGAAGGTTTGCATCTTTGTCACCTTTTTAAACTCTGATGACTTTGCATGCCTGATAAATAAAACTGAGTTGAATCAGACTGAAATCTGTGAAAACTGTAGCTTGTCAGATTTGAGGTTGCTGTGTGAGGTCAGAAGGTAGACCGAGGGGATGTTGGCCTGTAAATTGTCTGGCTGAATGTCAGCCTGCTTGTCTTGTGATAGATGTAGCGTCCATGTTCAGCCTCATCCAACCCCACCCGCCCTCTATAGCAGCACCTTCTGCCCTGGGCCTGAAACCCTGTCAGACGTGCCTGCTGCTCAAACACTCTTCACTCTTCTACTGGATCTTTATATTCACTCACTCTGTACACTCTCTGCTCTTTTCTCTTCTCCTTCTAACTCTCTTTTCAGTCCATTTATCTCATTATGGTCTGGCTATCTCCAGTGGCGTTGAAAATGAAGTGTTAATCTCTCTTCTCATCAATCTCCCCCCAGCCCAGAAGTGCTCCAGTCTCTCCCTGCATCACAAAATGATGACTGGCACTTTTACTTGTTTGTAAGAAATAAGTGTGGGGGCTAAATTGAATTTTAATGGATCGTGCATACCCCCAGTGAAAGGTGCAATCCATTACTGAATGATTGTAATGTTATTTGTTGCCAGTGTTGATTTATGGTACGTATAGTGCGGAGGGCCAAAGGTGGGCACGTTGGGGAAGGAAGCTGCGCAGTCTGTTGATGGGGTTTTAACTATGGCACAGTGGAGGAGAGAGAGGAAGTCCGAGACCACATTAGCTGGTAGAGTGTGAGCACTATAGACCCGGGTCAAATGTAGTGACAGTGGAGGGAAGTACTCGACACTGTTTCTCATCATCCTCGGCTTGTTTGGCACCAGCTCCGGGAGGAATGTGGTTGGGTTCACATGCAGCTGGGGACAAACTCAAGGTCAATGAATGAACGTCAGCATCAAATCTGAATGCGTATAAGGACACTTTGTTGGGCTTTGTTGGCACCACAATGCAGACAACACAACATATTGTATGTATGTCATTTTCACTGGGGTTGTTACATCAAACAAAAACTTATTCAATTTGAATTATTATTATAATCATATAATGGTTTAAATTGTAATGGCTGTCAGATGAAAGTGAGTTTGTAGAATTTATTTAAAAGATGAAACATTTAAAAGGGGACACAATGTCCAAAATTGCGCCCCCACACAACGGATCATATGATATCTTACGAAAAAAAGGTATTCCACCTTTTCTGTTTGTTTTCCTACGAATGTCCAGCAACACGTGTCAATTTCCGTTTTTTACATGCATACGGTCAAAATAAACTTCCGTCTTCACAGGAAACAACTTAGGTTTAGGCAACAAAACAACTTTAGGAAAAGATGGTGGTTTGGGTTAAAATAACTCCGGAAGTGGCGTTACTTAAGTACGTAACTTACGTAACAAATATATCAACGTTGACTTCTGGTTTCACACGGGACATGAACAGCAGAAGTCTGGTATTTTTTGGGGGTATTTCCTCAACAGATCTCAACATGGCTGCTGAGTCACAAACGTTCTCATTTCACAGCTAAACAGTACACTACAAGATGTTTCTGAAAACATCTGAGGAGAGAAATAGACATTTTCAGATTCCCTCTTGTCTCTTGTGTCATGCACTACAGTCAGGATACAGTGACCGTTTTATAAAAATAACTTTTTTTTATCATATTTGCTCCATTTCTACCCACTGCAGCTGTAATTTCCGTAGGTATAGCTCCAAACGATGTATGTGACCAGCCTGCACCACAACATTGTTTCATGGCCAACAGATCAACTGTCACTGTTTTGGTTCAGATCCTGTAATGCTGGCACAAAGCACTCAATAAAAAACCCAAATGGATATTTTTGTTGACTGTCAATTGCTTCATGCACTGTCTGACATGTCTGTCAGATGCCCCCCCTTTGGCCCACTGGACCTATCTGAGTGACAGAGAGCAAAGGGTGCAGTACAGGGACGTACTGGGATTGAAATTAAGATGGAGAGGCTGAAAAGTTGTTGGCAGTAATTTTAACAATAATACAGCTTTTTGTGGTATAAGGGGAATCTGATGATGCTGAAGACCTTCAAGACTCTTTAGGATGTCTTGCTGCCACCTGCCTCCTCAGTGTGTATCAGAACGCCACCGCTGCACTGAGTCAAAACAAAACCAGCCAGACAAGCCTTGTGAGTTGGAAACATTAGTCACAGTTCATCATGTTCACGATGAAAATGACTCAGATTTCAAGAAAAACGAAGATCAGTCCATATTGGGAGGGGCTGCTCGTATCCGCCCTCAGTATTAGAAAGTATTAGATTGGCCCAGTCTGACAGGCAGTGTTACGCTCTGAGGGGGCCAGGCTGGCCCACGCCACGGCAGAGGATCATACAATATACTGACACAGAAATAGAAAAATAAAAACTCTATGACCACCGGCTGGTTTGGCCTGGAATGGATCAGCCAAGTTCTGCCCGGGGCAAACTTTGTGGCCGATCACTGGGAAATTTTGGCCAGTGTGTTCCATCAATGGTGGTCCCGGGCAGGAAAGGTTAATGCTATACAAAGAGGCGTAAGTGGGTGTTCAGACAGACATTTGTACAGGGTCGTCAAGCGAAAAAGTTAATATCAGCTCAACTTTTGCCACAACGCAAAGCGACATCCCTATAATCCTCCACATTGGCACTTATTCCTGGTGGATTGATTTGCTCTACTGTTTACCAATCATTCAGATGGAGGATAAAATCATTGATCCTGTCATAACTTTCCAGAGTTGGCAAATCCTGTCTCATAATATTATAAACAGTGTTTTGGTGTCTGATAAAAGCTATAAACTCGTGAATTATCACTCAGACTGGCCCTCCTGGATTACTTTTCCTCTCACCAGAACCTGAAACAACACGCCCACACCCAGTAACACTTCAGATACCATGAATGCAACATCTAGGCCCCTCAAATACACAGTTGTGGACAAGCCTCTGCACAGTAAACCACAAGAAAGACACCAGCATTGTTCTTCAGTTTTCAATAAAAAACGTCAAGTTTCCAACAAGTTAAAGCTTTCTTCACAAGCACCAGGCTGTAATGTCCAACGGCTGACCTTACAGTATCCCCATGTGTAGCTCTGGCTGAGCAGCTAACCGTGTTATCCTGAGAGTCTTCCTCAGACGGAGGCTGACACTCAGTTTAGCTAATCTGGCACCAGCAGCTGGTGCACCGGGGGAAAAACAAATCAATTAGAAATCTCTGCTAGCGCACAAACTTTGTTATTGGAGTCTCCGGTGTGTTAACCAGCTGGTGGATTCTATTGTCTTTGCATCTTAACCCAGCTCAGGTTAGCCGTCGTGTAAGTCATTTCCTCTCCGTGGATCCGCCATCTGCCGTGATAAAATATTCAGTCTGCGGAGGGGAGGCGCCCTGGGACGGAGTTAGCCAGATTGTCTAGACGGTAATATGTTCCACGCAGTCATTTCATCATCACATATGTGCAGGCGCTCCTCCAAAGGAGGCACTTCCTGCCACTCTGGGAAGTTTAGTTTCCAAAACATTTTTTTTCTTTCAATTTGTGCTTTGTGATGGAGCGCCAGCAGGACTCCCAAACCAGAACAACCTGCCTGAGGAATTGAAGTTGTTATTCACTACTATCTTTTAAATCACGCTTTAAAGTGGCAGTAAGCAGTATATTTTTGGCATCATTGGGCAAAAATCTTCATCTTTTTGCAGATTGTAATTCAAGTGTTCTGAGAGAAAACTAGACTTCTGCTCCTCCTCATGGCTCTGTTTTCAGGCTTTAAAAAATTTAGCCTGTGACGGGAGACTTTGACCAATCACAGGTCATTTCAGAGAGAGAGAGCGTTCCTATTGGCTGTGCTCCGGTCATGTGAACAGTACTTGGTGTTCCTTCAAGAGATTTCCAACATGGCTGCCGGGTCACAATCTTTCTCATTTTACAGCTAAACCGTGCACTACAAGATGATTCTGAAAACATTTGAGGAATGAAATAAGCATTAACGTAACAGAATATTGATTCATATTTGATCAGTGCTGCCTAGTTTGACCGTTTGGTCGGAGTTTGCGAGTGATTGACAGCCGGCTCTCATAGACAGCAGATGGACAGCAGACCTCAGATCAGCTCTTACTGCTTGTTTTCCACCGGTCTGTAATATCTTGCAGATGCCGTTAGGAGCACTGCAGGATACGGAGACACATTATTTTTTTCAGTTTACCTGTTTCATGTACTACTATCAGAATATAGCAAACGTTTTATGAACATTTTTTAATCATATTTTCTTCAATCTCGCCGACTTCAGCTTTAAAGGACATTTCTATGCACTACCTGTTGTTGTTTTTTTCCCACTTTCAATTTTGTATTCCACAATTTTTATATTTGATCTCTGATTAACGATTAGTTGATTAATCAGTTAGCCGATTGACAGAAAATTAATTGGTATCAATTTTGATTGTAATTTCAGTCACTTTCCATGTAAAAACAATTAGTTGGTCCAGCTTCACGAATGTGAGGATTTGCTGCTTCTCCTTGTAATTATTTGAATTTGTTTTTTTTTTCACTTTAGTTTTTATAGATGTTTTCCAAGGTTATAAACATATCAACAATATATGGGCATGTATACAATCAGACCCACAAACAAAGGGAACAATACATACAGGACTCATGTTTGGAGTTTAGCCCATACATTCTCGTGTCATTTTCAACTCAATCAGTTGTCCTTTCTGCCCTCCTCATCACTGTTTCGGTTCTTGAATAATGTCCATTTCTCCCACTCGTCTTCCATCTCTGTTTCTTGCAGTCTTAAACGATGCGTCAGCTTCTCCATTATGTATATCTCCTCTATTAAATATTACATATATGAGAGTGATCGGCATCTAGTGCTCCACACTCTCTCCATCACGGTAGATTTCTGTTTTTAAATATTTACTCTTGACCTTCGGCGTGATGAAAAATCGGATTACATTTTTCCAAGAGAATTCCCTCCATGTCCGTTAATTGGTGGATGTTTGATGTATTTTCCACATGCAATTATTTGAATATTTGAATAATTTTGATTCAGACAACTTTAATTATTCCCGAAGGGCAATTCAGTTTTACAATCCATCCAGACCATACACAAACTCACAGACACAAGGACGGCAGCAGGCACCGGTATGTCAGAGACAATAGATTCATAAATAAATAACTCAGTCCATGAGCAGAGATGCATCGTGCATACTGACTCACACGAGGACCAGGCAAAGAATACAAATGTCCATAGTAATAAAATAAATAAGTAAATAATAATAAAAACATTTTATATATACATTGCACTTACATTACTACATCCAATAAATCAATGGGCTTTTCAGCCATGTGAAGAAAGACAGACATTGGTGTAAACCAACTATTGTGGTTTTAAGAACAAAATAAGGCTGCTGTCAACATTTAGCAGGCTGATAGCAGAAGGAATGAAGGAGTAGTGATGTGTTTTCCTATAGGGGAAGCTGGCCTGAGGGCATTACGGTGAATTCACTGGACCGGATGTGATCAGATTGGCTAATAATTCCTTTTGCTTTCTGGGCGACGTGTTTCTCCCAGAGGGATATCAAGTCTCTCTGCTGGACTCCGATTATCTTGGAGCAGACTTACGAGACTATTCCTGTCCTTCACAGACAACCCATGAAACCAACAAATAAAAGAAAAGTTAAAAGACTTTAAATAAATGACTGATAAAAAATGCTTAAGATAGTGTTACAGACTTTAAAGAAGTTAAGCTTCCGCAGCAGGTGTATTCTTTGTTTTCCATGCTTGACAAACGACTCTGTGTTCACCGTGAACTTTAGTCGGGAGTCGAACAAGGTTCCCAGATACTTAGAAGTATCGACTATTTCAACGTCCGTGTCATGTATAGTGCTAGCTTTGGGTTTATCGTTGTTTTTCCTGAAGTCAATGATCAGTTCCTTCGTTTTCGACTAGTTCAGGTCGAGGGAGTTAGAATAGCACCAGTTAACAAAGGCAGGAAGGGCACAACCATGGCCTGATTCTGAACTCTGAAGAAGAGACAGAAGTGCAGTATCGTCAGAGAATTTCACCAGGTAGCTATACCGTCTTTAAGAGACCTGCAGCTGTCCCGTGTACAAGATCCTGCTGGATTCTGTCAGTTTAAAAAGTTTAGAAGCAACAATAAAAGCTGATCAGGCAAATTAAAATAGGAAGCAAGCCGATCAATTAAAATGTGAGGTTGCATTTTGTTAAAAGCCGAAAGCAAAGTCAGCAAATACAAGCCTCAAATGAGAAGTTGTTTTTGTCCAAGTGCTTATACTGTATATGCTCTGTCGAGGATGAAGAGTTTTGCATCCTCCACACCTTTGCCAGCTTGATAAGCAAACTGCAAAGGGTCTAGTTTTCCATCAACAAGGGAAACAACCTTATCTTTAAAATGTTCTCAAGGTTTTTTCATCACAAGTGATGTAAGTAAGCAGGTCTGAACTCATTTAGTTCTCTGCGAGATTTTTGAATTGGGAATTATAGTTGACGTTTTCCAGATTGAGGGAAACTGGCAGCGATCAGCACACGTTTGAAAGAGTTTAGTAAAAACCTCACTGAGTTGGTCAGCACAGTATAACGCAGAGTGCGCCCACAGATGGCAACGGGGGCCAGCAGCCTTCCTTATGTTTGTTTTCTGAAATAAGGCTGTGACACGTCCTTGAGCTATATCACAATATTATTCTGAGGTAGAAGTGAGTCACTTGCAAATTGGTTAATGGAGGTCAATGATTTAATTCCTTGCCAGGCTGCTCTAAGATCACCGCTACTGTATTGTGTTTCTATTTTTTCCCCCAATATTTCATTTTGGCCTTAGCTATTTCAGTCCTCACTTCTCTGGAGGACGGCCTTTTTTCTCGAGAGGATCACCAGTGTAAAAGGTTCTTTTCTTTTTGTTTATAACTGATTTGAGCTCTTTAGTTACCCAAG
The DNA here is from genome assembly GCA_916700685.1 of Adelosebastes latens. Taxonomy (NCBI): domain Eukaryota; kingdom Metazoa; phylum Chordata; class Actinopteri; order Perciformes; family Sebastidae; genus Adelosebastes; species Adelosebastes latens. The sequence continues at coordinate 26,154 of CAKAKR010060004.1, forward strand.
GTTTGTTATTTGGGTAAGTAACAACCTTTTTAATTGGGATAACTGAGCTTACACAGAATGAGATATAAGACAAGACGGTGTCAGAGAGTTCAATTTTTATCTTCACAAGCATCATTAAAACATGCCTGAAGAGAAGACACAAGTCTTTTCATTTTTTTTTCTCCCCACACTCATGTTGCCTGAAGGTGGGTTTGTACATAAGATATACACTGTTATGATATGATGCACCAAGGGAAAGGCATGGGCGGGGACTTATAAGTGCAAAATGAGTAATTCCCATGAATACTGGACTGCATTATGCATTAACCTAACAATATGCACACCCCCACAGCATTCTGTACATCGTCTGAGATTAAAATCAAAATGATAAGATCTCTAAAAACAATTAAACCGTCAGCTTTCATGTTGGCATGGTTTTATCATGGCATCACCATCCATAGTGAATCGTGAACATGTTTGGATGTCTCGACCCCACCATGTGACAGAACACATTGGTTTGGCTTCATAGCACCACTTCTCTCAGCAGTTAGTTGCCACATTACTCGGAGGCGCCTTAATTAATCTACTGCTAATTTTACATTTAAACTTCCGGATCTGTGCCAGGAGTAACCATTTGGCTGTGACAGGAGAGGGCCATCTTTCCTAAACGCTCCACTGTTAGCCGATCCAAAACCTCCCATGAACTGTTTGCGAGTGGCTCCGGAGTGCTGAATTGCATCTCCATCTGGACAAATTGGCAATTTCCAGATGGCAATATGTCGGACACCAAATGTTCACCAAATGATTTCTGAGATTTACAACTTTTTTTCTACTAAATCCTAAATCAAGCTCATAATTTCATCATAATATCTGCTCCATAGGTTTCAACATCACACTCATGATAATATTCATAAATATCTAAACTTTTTCTAATACGGTAGCAATAATGTTTACATCGATCATATTCTGTCATTAACAGTATAATTGAAGATTTGGTAATAATGTGGCCCTGATGAGTAATCTCTATGGAAATATTTATTTCAATTGCTATATTATTTTACTATGACCATGGATATTATGCAGTTCATTTCTTTCATAATATCAAGCAGACAAATTGTTCTCATCTCTTGAGAGCTCAGACGGAGCTCTTCTTCTTCTCTCTAACCAGGGACCATTTAAGTGTTTTTGTTCCTGCACCACAGGTTGACTGTTACATGACCAGCCAATATCAGTCAGCTCACACGTGTATAGCCCACTCTCTGTGTGCAGGAGGGGCAGTTGCTTTTTGAGGGCGTGCGTTTTGGATGGAGGTACATCAGGCGCTGCAGGCGATAGCTGTGTTTTTCCCCAGAGACGGTTTGCGAGGAACCAAAAATCAATGCCGGCAGCTTACGGGCCATTTGAAGGGGCCTGACTCCCTGCTCTCATTCATCACCTAACAATCTGCCACCTTACTCGGGAACAAATCCTCGCAGGGACCTCTCAGCACAGCTACGGTGTCCTGAATGTGTGTGTGTGTGTGGTACATATGTGGGTTTTATTGGTCGATCTCACTGCTCCATAACTCCCAACTCCTTTTAGTCTGTCAGTGTGTGTGGCTAAGCCAAATCACTCATACAACATTCTTGTATGACTGATTTACTACTGGTACTATACTACTACCCATAGTTAAAGCTGTAGTAGGCAGTATATTTTTAACATCATTGGGCAAAGATTCCATAATAACCTTTCAGCATATTGTAATTCAAGTGTTCTGAGAGAAAACTAGACTTATGCACCTCCTCATGGTTTTCAGGCTTTAAAAAAATCTAGCCCTTGACGGGAGACTTTGACCAATCACAGGTCATTTCATTGAGAGAGCGTTCCTATTGGCTGTGCTCCGGTCATGTGACCAGAACTTGGCGTTCCTTCACCAGATTTCACAATGGCGGCAGCGTCACGAACTTTCTCATTTTACAGCTAAACCGTGCACTAAGAGATGATTCTGAAAACATTTGAGGAGAGAAATAGACATTAACGTATAATGTAATATTGATTCATATTTGATCAGCGCTGCCTAGTTTGGTCGGACTTCGCGAGTGATTGACAGCCGGCTCTTATAGACGGCAGCTGGACAGAAGACCTCGGATCAGCTCTTACTGCTTGTTTTCATGATTGTTTTCAGGTTACCTTTTTTTAATCATATTTGCTCTAATCTCGCCCACTTCAGCTTTAAGTGTTAGCATGGAGCACCATAACTGCTCATTTACAGGAAAACAAGTTCCTTTTAATTACTTATTTTCATATTCATCATGATGCCTGGACTACTGAAGCATTTCATGTAATTTCGGAGCCTCAAAGTTGAGCTAAAATCTAAAATTATAAACCTCAGTGGGTGTTTTGAATTTTAAGTCAAGCAGGCCCAACTGTCTTTTCTAACATGTTTTTGTTGTTGTTTTTTTGGACATCATCTCTGAAGCATTCTGTCCATATCCAGATATTGGAAGTAGCGCACTAGTTTCTGTTGCTACCCAGATTAAATTATTATTTTTTTTGCTAATGTTTTTCAGTCAGATATCCAGTTGAAAGTATTGACCAAGTAGTACACATAAGAGAAAAAAACTTTCTTCGAAAACAGGACATGCGGCTCGCCAGAAAATGTCTGTGGCTGAGAGGCGTGTTCATGAGTGTTGTGTTTGAGGCGGGAAGACATTTTTTGTAACATACTGTAGGTCAACATGTCTCAGGAGACACAGGACTTAAACTGTTTACTGACCGGCTGCAGGTATATTCTCTCTGGCCGCTAAATTTTCAACCATCTCCAACTTTTTTGTTTGGCCGCACCTCAGCCCAGAATCAAACGGGCCGCAGCTCGCTGAGCTCAGGAGGGATGAGAGAGAATGTTTTAAATCCTTATACAATGTATTTTAATAAATTAATTGATTAATTAATTTATTAATTAATGAAGCTTTCAGATGATGTACACCACTTCTATGTGACATCTACTGTTGACCTGCTATCTCCCCCTAAAGACCCCTTGTGTAAAATTTGGTTGTCAAAGGTTAAACATCAAGGTCACTGTGACCTCAAAAACACATTTTTGGCCATAACTCAAGAATTCATATGCTAATTATGATAATTTCACACTAATGTCTAACAGGATAAAATGATGAAGTGATGACATTTTGGACAGACATGGATGTAAACTGGTTGGCGGAGGTATACAACCGCGAGGTGCTAGTTGTAGTTATTGTGGTTAATGGATGGATGGAAGTTGTTCTTTTACCTTGTAGTTTCACTTTCTTTAACGATAATTAAACTGTCTCGGAACAAGTAGACAGACATTTTCTTTCAGCTAAGTCGAGTGATGAGACAATCCTCCCAAAAAAAGCGCATTATTTCCAAGGTTGAAAACACAACATGGGATGATGGTAATACTTTAGAAAAGCTTGAAAACGTGTCGCGGGGGGATATGGTAGCTGAGGATGGAGGCTGGGGGAGGAAGCACAGTGGTAATAGGCAGGAAGGCTTAAGGATCTCTTATCCTGGGCCTTAGCAGTCACACAGAGTACAAGCAGGGGGTCAACGGATCTACTTCAGCTGCTGATATGCCGCTGAGCTCAAGCTGGGATAGGCTGTGTGTGTGTGTCTGTGTGTGTCTGTGTGTGTGTATGTGTGTGTGTGTGTGTGTGTGTGACTGGGTTTGGAAGTGAGGGCTTTGCATGCTTGGTTACTTTACAGTATCACGATTACAGTGGTACAGATAAAAATGGCGAGCAGGAGGAATAAAAGGTTGGGTGATCATGGACTGGTTAGAGCCCATAAAGACTCTGCAGCAGCACAGAAATACTGTAGGGGGGTGGGGGATGGGGGGGTGTAGAGGAGGGTGAACGGGGTTTAGAGGAAGAGGAAGGTGGGAAACCGAGACGAAGATATATTGACAGGAAAAAACTGGACAGAAACTAAACCAACTCTCTATTAGGATCACTTGCACAATCGATAGGACCGAGCCTCACACACACACACACACACACACACGCACACACACACACACAGACACACACACAGGGGCTTGTTGAGAAGGTGCTCACACCTGCTGTGGCTTCAGCAAAATATATGACAATACCGAGCCCACACATTTTTGCACACAGTGAATATTTCTGTCGACACCAAATAAACAATGAACAATAAACACGTCTGTGTCCAACATGACGCCCCCATACAGGATTTGTTCCTTCTTATCAGCATCATCATCAGCAGCCATTTGGAAAAAAAATAGAAATGTTAGCCACTCTACAGTCCACAATCAGTTGATTGACCACAAGTTCACTGTGGCGACCTCTTCTTATCGGTATCTTCTTCTCTTCTTAGTAACAGTACAGTAATGGTGATGTAAAAGCTAAAACCTTTTCTAGACATGTCTGCATTTGCACATAGACCTGCATGAGAATATCTTTTTGTGTCCCAGTTCCACTCTACACACTATAATCCCTGAGAAGATTATTTTGAGTCTGTAGTGAATTCATACTGCCAAACTGACAAAATGAAGTATTCTCTATTTCATAAACTGTTACTTTAAAGGGACTGTATGTAACTTTTGTGTGAACGACCTCGGGGGGAAAACTAGTGTTGTGTGAGAATAGCAGAGCCAGTGCTGAGTGTATGTGTGCAAGTGGGAAGTGAGTAGTGAAGCAAGAGAGAGAGAGAGCGGCGGTGACTGTGTGAGAAAACGAGCGAGCAGCGAAGCAGAAGAGAGTTAGTTCAGCTCTGAGAATATCAAGTGAATGTTGAGTGGAAGTTGCAGTTTGTGCAGAAATGTGTCCTGTTTCCTGTTGCTGAGTGGAGCGACGACGGAGGTTAACTCTGGAGAGAGTAGCTAAGTTATCGGCTCTAGTCCAGGAGACCTAAACTACAGTGTCTCCCCTGAGCCTTCTGACCACGGTCGGGAGGCTGAAGCAGGAAAAGTTAACACTAGAATCAACATCAGCCTTCCATTCATTGAGGGACCTTGGTTTAGTGAGCTAACATTACTGCAGAGCAGGTGAAATATATAGAGATGTTGTGGTTTTAGCTGCTAATGTTGCTAACGTTAATCAACATGATGTGTGTCACCCACATTCAGTCTCGTGTGTGTCGGTAGCGCGGGCAACAGGACGCTGACTGTCCCACAGTGCAAAGCCCAATGCGCAATGCACAATGCACTTACAGCTAGAAAAAAAAAATATATATATATATATACAGTATATTGCGAACAAGGTAAGTGATAAGACAGCTCTAGAAAGAACAGAAATTCATAGAACATATTTACAAAACCACTTTCCTTCGTCTTTGTGAAGATGAACTGACATTGGCATTCTGAAGTTGCACTTTGATCATCATCATCATCATCATCATCATTTTCTTAAGATCAATATGAGCCTAAACTATATGCAATACAATCAGAATGCTTTTTACTATAAACAAATCTATATTTATTTATATAAACAGTACAGGGCGGCTGTGGCTCAGAGGGTAGAGCAGGTCGTCCACCAATCGGAAGGTCGGTGGTTTGATCCCCGGCTGCTCCTGGTCACATGTCGATGTGTCCTTGAGCAAGACACTTATAACCCCAAATTGCTCCTGAAGGCATAGCCATCGGTGTGTGAATGAGTATTTAGATTAGATCCTGATGGACAAAGTTGGCACCTTAGCAGCCTCTGCCATCAGTATGTGAATGGGTGAATACTGACATGTAGAGTAAAGCGCTTTGAGTGGTCGGAAGACTAGAATTGCGCTATATAAATGCAAGTCCATTTACATTTACAAGCAAAACTAAATTTAGCAAAGAAATGCAAAAATATTTCACTAGCTCACAAAATTGGCAAAAAATTGGGATTAAAGTCGTCACCATCACACAATTCTGACTTAGCATAGTCTTATTAACACATAATAATGTCCTTATAAGGACGTATAGCATTATTACTTATTAACTAAGTAAGGGATAATGTACAGCTAGCCGGTCATTGTTGTAAAAGAATCCCCGACAGGGCGATGCTGAGGGTCTCTCATTTGCACTGAAGGGGATTCTTTCACAACAATGACCCGCTAGCTGTACATTATCACGCTTATTACACGGCTACTTACTGAAGAAATCAATATTTTGACACAAAAACAGTCTGCCAGACATAGCAACGGACTGTTATACATAGCAACGGTCTGTTATACATAGCAACGGTCTGTTATACATAGCAACGGTCTGTTATACATAGCAACGGTCTGTTATACTTAGCAACGGTCTGTTATACATAGCAACGGTCTGTTATACATAGCAACGGTCTGTTATAGAGAAATTACAGACCGCAGAACGCCGTGATTGACCAATCAGAATCGAGTATTCGACACAGCCGTGTAATAATGCTTATTACAAGGATCTTAATACAACGTGTTACCAAATCATCTGCTAACTATGAGATCAAATCTGTTGTAATAACAAAATCTTTTCAATTATCAATGTTAAGAAATCAGTCCAAACATTGCTAGTGTTTAAATTGAACCGTGTTGCCATGGAAACAGCTTGGGTCCAAGTGAACTTGCAAACGAATGTGTGAACAGCAAATAAATCCAAATGCATATATAATGTTCATGTGGGCATGTGGGATGGTCTGTGGGAGAAGAGAGAGCAGAACCTCTGTGTGATGGCTCATAATGCATTCTGACAGCTCATAGCAACGCCGTTATTTATGATGTGTTATGTATCAAAGTATCTGTAACACATTAACATATTATCCTGCAGGCTGTAGACAATGTGTCTGCGTGTGTGTAGTCACAATTGTGTCATTAGAATGCAAACAGTATATGACGGTATATAAACTTGATATTACTCCACAGGTTCCAGATGATCTGATTAGATATCTGAGCATGATGCTGCATGAATTAGCATATTAATAAGGAAAACTGATTTTCTCCAAACGACTAAAAGCCCACTACCATGTTAAACATAGAGATTAGACTTAACGCAACATGCATTGCTTGCTTTCAGACACTGACTTCATAATAATACCATCCAGTATTATGTGAAGCTGCAGAAGCATGCAGTAATTGGTCAACTAATTGGCTCAATTAATAATCCAAATAGCATAAGTGGTTATGTAAAGGGCTAATGTACAGCGAGCCGGTCATTGCTGTGAAAGAATCCCCCGACAGGGACGATGCTGCACCCCGACGCGGAGCACTTATATATTCATGTTCGGTGTTAAAGGGCTTTTAGACATCTTCAAAGATACGGTGTCAACCCTGGTGAATTAGCACTAGTGGACCATCAACAGCATCGGCTTCATTGGTTTGGTATCAAATCTGTAAAAACTCTGGTTCTGTATAGAGGTGGGGGTAGCTTTTTTTCATGTTCAGTGTCGATGTAAGTGACATAACCAACATCGACAGCTAACCGTACGTCACCACCAAATGAACAACACAGTCTGCTGTGACCTTTGTGCACACCTGATGGTAGTGTTGGTGTGTGGATGTTGCTGAACCTGTTAAACTGTGAAACCTAATAAAGGACATTATGTGTAATTTGGGATTTCAGTCTAAGGGCGTTTTCACATTAGGCACGAGTACGATTGCCCCCCCCTCGCCGCTCAGCTTTCACATCAGTAAAGTTCCGTACCCGAGTAGGCTTGCGTCATCATTAACGTGTATTTGTTTATGTTGAGATCAGCTGTTGTAGTGGAGGAGTATCTTAAAACACTTCATTCAAACTCGACAGAAACAAAATAAAACTCACCTAAAGTGTCGTTGTTAGTCTTTCCAACAATCACCAACTCTGGTTTGGGTGAAATAAACTCTTATTTCACAGAGTTTGATGTGAAAATATGCCGACTCTACACTCTGTTTCCTCCGCTGTCTCTCTTTCTGCCCGCTGAGCGTTTCTCGTTCTTCGGAGGCAGACCATTAAATTAGTTAAATAGAATAACAAACATCGCCCGACCCCATCGCCTACTATTGTATATATTTTAAGGACCTCTCGCCTGCCTTCCTGCTTTATCGCTCACGGCCGTACAGCTCAGAGGATGAGATCGGCGCATGATGCGCACAGATACAGACATACTGTAGCTATGAAACAGTTTTGTATTTATACAGATTTCGTAGGAGACCGGCGGAGTTGAAAAAAGCCTGCCCTTTCAAAACTACTCGCTGACTGATAACGTTACTCACGTTAAATAGCGGTCCACTTCCGTGTTTCGGTACGGTTGGCTTTCACACCTGATGCGAACCGTGCCCGAGTCCAAATGAACCGTACCCCAGACCACCTTTCAAGTGGACTCTAGTACGGATCGACGAACCGTGCCTGAGTACAGTACGGAGCGTTCACGCTAATCAAAACCAACTGGACTTTGGGGACAAGTGTACTCGGATCCAGGCCCCGGGTCCCTGATGTGAAAGCACCTTAAGTGTCCTTATGAGTTGGATGACAGAATAATATTGTGACTGGAAGCCTTTCATTAGATTTGGCCTTTCACATATTGACTAGATTGTTATGACCCATGTGCCTGTCTGTCACACACACAGAGGATCTCAGGAACTCACTGCAGCGTCACAATACGGTCACATCATTGATTCACATTTTTGTTCACGGTGCCATTAATTATTCTTTCTTTTTTCTTTTTGCTTTGACTCCACCACACACACACACACACACACACACACACACACACACACACACACAGTAAATCTCAGTTAAATCTCAGTTAGAATTAAATGCTACTGTCTTTTTGCCCAGGGGACTTTCATTATGTCTTATTTATAAGCAGCGATAGAAAAGGAAAGAACAACAACAATAATAATAGAGGAAGAATCCAGGAGCAGATCAGCGAGGAGGATTTGAACAAAGCAAGGTCAGAGGGATTTAGGGCCATGAAAATGAAATGTTTTTATTTCCACAATCCGGATCAGTGCTGTTTGTCTCGCCTTGTAAAACCCCCGTCACACACACACACACACACACACACACGTATATTCACCCACATGCATTCAGGCACACAACGGTAGAGCACGGCCAGCATACAGATTAAGGCTTTGTGATGGACGACGCTGCTGTTTTTTGCAGTGGAGCTTTTGTACCAATATTCAATATCGAAGACTCACTATTCAAATACAATATTTAAGTGTTTCCATGCCGATACATGATACCTGTTGAGTGCAGGGAAATCCACTGTAATGCCACTTTTATTATGCAGTATTTGGCAGACAAAAATGCGCTATCAGAATACACTTAAAACTTTAATATTGGTTGGTTTAGGACTGTTATGCAACTTTAGTGTTAAAGTAGAGTAACATAGTGCATTTTGTTCCACAGCTACTTTCTTTACAGGTCCCATATTGTAAAAAGTGAGATTTCATGTCTTTTATATTATACAGAAGGTTTAAGTGCTTCATAAATACTGTTTAACTATCAAAACGCTCAATATACGGAAATATTCAGAAATTGTGCATTTGAAACAAGCCATTAGGATTGCCATCCATTTGTGATGTCACAAATATACAACATTTACACGGTTTTAAACATAAACATTCTTAATAAGTCCCAGTTTATTTCCTGTTGCAGTGTATGTGAATGACATCAGCTGACAGTAAGTAAACATGGACCCAAGCTGTTGCCTAGCAACGCAATTCCGTTGCAATGCAATAAAACGGAGCGTTTCAGACAAGGAGTGAATACAGGTATATTCAGGCAGACAGTATGAGGAAAATAAAGTTTTTTTTGAACATTACAGCATGTAAACATGTTCTAGTAGAAACATAAAATACAAGTATGAACCTGAAAATGAGCATGATATGGGACCTTTAAATGAAGATAAATAATATTTATACAGGATTTTCTCCTCACAAGAAAAATGAGTCTGTCTGTAGTCTCGGTGCCTAGCCCCTAATCTGAGTGGCAAGGCAGGTAACGCTCATACGCCTATCAGTTATGGAGAACACTTACAGTATAAATCATGTCGTTCTGCTGATAGGAGCAGGATGACATCATTTTGGAGAGCAGGTTTGTCATTTAATTTGGAGGACCTGTTTAGATTTCTGTGTTTAAGATTGAAGTCAATCTGTTCTGGATAGTTTTGAGGGGAAACAGTAGGAGTTGAAATTCCACAATACCCTGAAACAGCAATAGCAGTGAAAATGAAACAAACCTCCCAAACACCTGGTTAAATGAATGACAGGAAAACAAAATGAATCTACATCAATAAACTGCATCCCACAGAGCCATCCGGTAATGAAGCAGGCTGAGCCAGCTGCCTGCAGGTGCTACTGATGTTTAACAGCTTCCTGAATTGTTTAAAGATGCTGCAGTAGGCCACTGGTTCCAAGCAGGGATGAGACTGTGTGGTTTGACTGTTAGAGAAGCAGCGGCTATATCTAACTGACTTTCCAAAGGGAGGGAGTACTGGGGGGGGGACTTGTCTAGTCCACATACATGATCTATACTGCATACATGATATAATGACTTAGCAAAAGAAGAATGGCATTTCTTTTTTTTCAAGGCTTGTGTAGTAAAAAAAATCCATAATCTGTTATACCGCCCGGGGAACAGAGAGTAAATTTGATAAAGTATAGGGCCCCTTTTTTGTCATTTTTTGAGAAACCCACTACAGTAATCTCTGAGTAGCCAGAAGTAGTATCTTCTTTTTCCTTTTTTATTTAATTTAATTTATCTATTCATTATTATTATTATTAGTATATTTTTTAAAATTTGTATTTACTTATTTTATTTATTTATTTCACTTTTTTTTATTATTATTATTTCATGACTTATTTGTGGATGCTCTCCCTGTATTTTCTACAATTTGAATTTTATGTATCCATGGTTGAGAATCAGTTATGTCTTTTGTGGCCAGCTGTGGCTGTCTGTGTGTATGTTGTTGTCAGGTAAGATTGATGTGTTGTGTTCATGGGTGAGTATTGTTCAGAAAAACAAAAAAATTACTTTCCCTGTATAGCGACTGTTCTATTGATTATTGACAATTAATAAAAAGATCTTTGCTAAAATCCACCCTCACATGACTTACTGAATCTGGGTTGACACTGAGGACTGATGGTACAAAATGTCCTGGGCTGCAGTCAAATAGTCAAAAGAATGATGTCCTATGTCTTTTCCTGACCACTTCTCCTTGACCTCATGAGGAGAATTCATAAGGATTTGGGAAAAGACAGAGAATCCCACTGAATTTAATTCTGTGACAGGGGATGTCGTCAGTGACGTCACTTTAATTGTTGCTGCCCTGAGGAATTGTGTGACGGCATTATCTCCCTTTGATAAAGGATGGTCGGGTGTATCCTATGCTAAAGGAGATAAGAAAGGAAGCATTTAGAAAATTCCACCAGCTCTTATCACGGCTGGCACTTATAGAGACTTCTGGCTCATTTCACTCATTTAGGAACCTTCCTAAGAGAACAAGACTCTTGGACCACGGCCCTGGCGTAGCTATGTAGCCAGTGGCGTCACCTGCAGCAGAGCTCGGCAGATGGTGAAGTCGCCTGGCTGCGGTATCGACTGTAAACCGTTGGTGGAGTTAAACATTACCTGCTTTCACATAATGTTACCTAAGAGGACAGTCTGTCTTTCTCAAGTCATCCTGCTGTTTTTACCTCAGCTTTGAGGACGTCGCCCTCCTGAGGCGCCGCCACAAGCAACTCAAATTATTGCCATTGTGACCGACGTGTGTGTGGCTCAATAATGAGAGAGAGAGAGAGAGAGAGAGAGAGAGAGAGAGAGAGAGAGAGAGAGAGAGAGAGAGAGAGCAGCGATGGTGGAGCAAGCCATAGAGTGAATGAAGAGAGGGAGCGGCGTTAGTGAGAACAAAGCAGTAAATCAGAGAAATTAAATTTTATTTTATGATTGTTTCATTGCCGCTACGTTCCAAAGCACAAATAAACACACAACTAACCACGCACACCTGTTATTGCCCCCATCACCCCCCCACCCCCACCCACACCTTGGGCCCGAAGGCTGTTGGCTGAAGCCCAGCAGCGTCCAGAGTAAAGCACAATAAGAAGAAAAGAGAGGGTCTCTATAGAAACAGACACCACCACACACTGCTAGCGGGTCATAGTGACGATTGAGACGGATTGCTTTAGTACCATGAAGTCTAATAAAATTGTTGCGTATTATACCTTTAAATTAGCATCTTTGGTTGCTTTGTTGCGATCAATGTACAATCAGTAGAATACTTTTGATGCTGAAGAAAATGTCTAAATCTGATGATTATGAGGAAATGAGCAGATGGGATAATGAAAACAACAAAATTATTTCCGAGGGCAATTCTGGATGTTTACTGTCAGATCGACTAAATTATAATTCTGAGAACAAATTGGGTTGAAACGGTTAAACGTGTCTATTTATTAAACACTTATTATTATTATCCAATTGTTACAGTCAATTAGAAAAATTAAACCAAAACTAAACGGTGCAAAAAAAACCTTGATAATGGTTTTCAACATCATCAACAGAAAGAAACCGCGTAAAAAGATAAATGTGAAAAGACAGGCCATAAAATCAGACTTGAACAGGTTCAACAGTGAATTCATGCTCTCCTCTATGCGGTTGTGATTTGAAGCAGAGGATCTTAAGATCTGCCTCAGTGTGAATCACATCACTTAGCAAAGCTCTGACACTCTGCTGCCTTCATCTCAAGTTTGCTTTTTCACCTTAGAAAAGGAACTGTACACAAACAGTTTTGAGTGGAGAGCCTAAAGCCAGAAACAGGCTGGCCTCTGTCAGTTAGAGCAACACATCTACTCCCGACGATGATTGTTCAACTTAAAGCGCCTCCAACTCTGCCCACACAGCCGTTTATCACAAACTTTTCTAACAAAACTCATCCCACACTCATTTGCAGCGTGTTGTGTCGAGGTGAGAGGCAGCGAGAGGGAAGCGCACGGCAGCGTGGGTGCAGCTCCTCGGCAGCCATGAATTCATCTAGTGTGGAAGCCAGCATGCGTTCATAATAGCCTGACTGCTGGGGACCGGAGATATCTCTCCTGCAGTTTGTCTTTTATTTACACAAGTTTCACATTCAGCTTTATTACCACAAAACCAGAACATTCTTCATTTTTTTTTAAATGGTGAACTGTTACAGCTCCATTCTCCCTCAGTATCCATTTAAATTCAGATTAGGGCAGAGTGGCACAAGATGAACCACACCCTGAATCTTAGTGATGATCAGCCCAGTCGCCAGGAAAAAATGTTGGCATTGTACGTCTCTGCAAACCACAGATAACGTTACATAATGTTAATGTTTCATAAGAAAGTCCGCTGAGGGCGGTTGTTATTCATTTAAGCTAGTTACGTTGTTAGGCTTGATACGCGACGTTGGTACGTTATTATTTTAACACTGACCGTGATGTTTTTTCTAACCTTAACCAGAGAGGTTTGTTGCCTATTGTATTAGGGTCACATTGAGGGAAAAAAAATCTGAGATTTCCAGAATCAGTCATAATATTACGAGAAAAAAGTCGTAATATTACAAGAATAAAGTCATAACTTTACGAGAAAAAAGTCGTAATATTACAAGAATAAAGTCATAACTTTACGAGAAAAAAGTCGTAATATAACGAGAATAAAGTCATAACTCTACGAGATAAAAAGAAAATAACACTTAAAATTACTACTTGTATTGTGACTTTATTCTCATAATACTACGACGTTTTTTCTCGTAAACCTATGACTTTATTCTCGTTATATTATGACTTTATTCTCGAAATCTCAGATTTAGTTTTTTTTTCTCAATGTGGCCCTAATACTCCGTCGTACCGTCGTACCATAGACCTACAACAATGATAAATAAAATTGAAAATGTAAACAAAAAACATTCATTTTTCATTTTGACAAATCTTTTTAAAAGTCCACAGGGAGCCACTGGAGAGGGGCTCCGGAGCCGCAGGTTACAGACCCCTGACCTAACCAGTCGTTTTCCAACGTAAACCACGTGACATTGTGCATTTCTGCAGACGTGATACGAGGCTGATATGAAACATATTTTTGGTTCAGAAATGTCAACAAGCCACGATCAGTGGTTTGCAGAAACATACAATGCCCAAAAAAGATTCTGGCAACTGGGTTGTAATGATGAACAATGTTTGAGTAATGGGACAGCCGGTGGGGGGGGTGGGGGTGGGGGGGGGGGGGGCAGCTCCACGACAAGAGACCTGAGCTCCCC